>CAJPDP010881851.1:0-11942 GCA_905336975.1 Bombina variegata variegata
TTAAAATACTTACCTTTTCCTCTTGAAAGCCGCTCCATCGCTTCTCCAGCCCGTCGCAAGCCTCTTCATACATCAGCAATGACGATTCCGGCAACCTCCAATCACGGTTTCCCCCCGGGGAAATCATTGACTTAAGCAACGCCGTGATTGGAGGAAGGCTGGGATAATCATTTCTGACGTAGAAAGAAGCTTGCAACGGGCAGGGATGTGCTGGAGCGGCTTTCAAGAGGAAAGGTAAGTATTTTAACAAAACCAGTGAAATGTAAAGTTTGATGAATGAAAGTGCCCCTGTTTTTAATAGGATCATAAAAATCTACATTCACTTTAAGGAACAGGAATTTCAGAGAAAAACTTGCACATAAGAGCATTTTTAGCATTTTTTGCTAGCACTCCATTTAAACAGAAATAGAGCCTTGTTGTTTTATTTACCTATCAAAACTATATATTTTTTCTCATAGACAACCCAAGGGGGCCGATTTACCATTGTGCGGATGGACATGATTCGCTATAGCGGTTCATGTCCGCCCCACATCGATAAATGCCGACAGCATATGCTGTCTGCTATTTATCAATGCACAGGAATTTCACTAGAAATGCTTGTGCAATGCTGCCCCCTGCATTGCTGTCTGCCACCTCAGAGGTAGCGGACAAGTTAAGGAGCAGCAGTCTTAAGAACGCTGCTTCTTAACTCCTGTTTCTGGCGAGTCTAAAGGCTTGCGCGGAAACAGCTGCATCAAGCTCCATATGGATCTTGATGAATCAGCCCCAAGGTATTGATCTAGGATCATTTTGGTATATTTCATGCCACTGCTTCACCCCATAATGTGTTCATATTAAACAATTTGTTAACTTTTTTACAAACTTTGGGGTTCTCACTGAAATTATTTACATGCCGCATATGCAGTTTATAACACAAATGGTTGTAAAATCTACTCTTGGGCCCCATTTGTTCAGAAATAGCAGACATACATGGCTTTGCCATTGCTTTTTGATAATTAGAAGGCCGCTAATTGCAGCTGCGCACCATACTTCTGACATTCCCGACAGTGAATGAGATTATTCAGGTAAGGTTAAATTTAAATGTAGTGTAGATATTAGTGTAACATAAGGAGAAAAAATTGGACAGTTACAGAGCACTCAAATGAAGCTATAGTAGAAGTATCCGACAGGAGAGGCTGCCCAAGACGAGTGTGACATTAAAACGTAACATTTAATGAATATAATTAAAAGGTAAAAAGAACTACTAGTGTAGGTGTATATAAAACTTAAATTAAAATATAGAACAAGGAGAGAGACAACATATCCAGATAATAACCATAAATAGGTAATATTATCTAATATGAAAAATGTTCTAGACACAATATTGTATAATTGCACAAAAACTGTATATATAAATCCATCAAATATTATTGTTGTTGGGTTCTTTTACCTAATAATCTATAGTGCCAGCTTTGCTGACACATGATTGTACTTGAATTAATTCTGCCTATGGGGTTGTTATAGATGTTACTTTTCCCACATATGTATTATATCTACATTATTATCTCTCAGCTGTTAATGACAGCATCTCTGGGACTTTTCTAATTTACATATTCCTTTGATCCTCTATATATATAAAAATGACGTCCTCTAGTTTGTCACAGGACTATAAAAACAGACAAGATCAAAGATTGCGAGATATAGATAAAACTTTTGCATCCTTTTGTGATAATGATACTTTATTAACCACCAAAATTGACAATTGGGAAGAAGGTCTAAAATCTTTAAGTTACCTAATTAAAAAACATACACGTTAATTTTGGAACAAAAGTTCATACGATAAATATTTAGCAAAGTATATTATACCTAGAGGCTTACGAGTACGTCTATTCCCTACCTTTGCCTTCCACATTGATTCTTATAAAGACAGATGGGAACAGGCTTTGATCAACTGCTCGGAAATATTAGTGGCAATATTGTCTGACTATGAGACAGAGGTCATGACTGAACTGGATAAAGAAATAACTGACTATAATGTGAAACTACAAAAATTTGATAGTTTAGAAAAATTTAAACAAGTCTATAAGGAAATGCGAGATGAACTTGATAATAGAGAGAAAGAAATAATTCAAACTAAATGCTCCAAAATGAGACGTGACTGAAAAGATTTTGAAAAAGGCAAAATTTTCCACATGGGACGACAAACAGCCCAGACGGAGACCAACAAATAGCCTTCCACCATCTAAAAATACTAATCAATCTGATTGTGAATCATCAGCTGTAGAAGACAGCGACTCTGACAATGGCACTAACAAACCCAGTGGTAATAGTTTTTAGGCAGAAACCCAGACCATCTCGAAAAAGATACGAAAGACCAACAAGAAGGGGCAAGGGGGGGAAACAGGACTCTAAGAGATTGGTCCAGATTGGGATACAGGACAGACAATGGGTACGGGAGAAGGGAGGATTGGGGCAAGCGACCCAAATGGTAGAAGAGATTACAGACAAATTGCAAGTAATTAATCTCTCCAAAAGAACCCTCACTCACATACACAGATCTTATCCAAAGGCCTGTCCTTTTCCCCGACCCCTTCCCTTGATACATTTGAATTAATAAAGGACCTTCACTTATTCTGTAGAAAACTAACCCTTAAGAAAATGTACAACACACATGATGACAGTGCTACTGATGAATTACATACTCTAGATACCCTCATTGAACTCTGGAATGAGAGTGAGGAATGTGGTTCTCCTGAGATGGAAACTTTTCTTGATAGAAAAATCCAGCTCAAATCCCAATACATGCCCCCCCTTAATAAAGTTCCCCAAATTGAGGTATTTCTAAGAATGGTGATGGAGGACTTTCTGAAAATCAGAGGGATAAAAAACTTCAATATCAGTAAAGATGAAGTGGAGGCTCTTAAGGAAATTGACTCATGGGAAGATGTACTGGTAAAATCTTTTAGATAAGGGGGGTAACATAGTGATTTGGGGGAAAGAGGATTATATCTTGGAAGCTAAAAGACAACTGAATGACAAGAAATGTAATAAGTACTTATTTTGTAATCCTACTATTCAGTTTCTGAGTGAATATAACAACTTGATTCATAATGCCAAACTTAAAGACTTAATTAGTTTCCTACAAATCAAAGTTCCAAGGAGTGGCAACTCTGTACCTCCTACAGTTTATGTGAACAGGCCAGTAGATTCCTGGACTTATATTTACGTGACATAGTCTGGTCTTTACCATCGTTCATCAGAGACAAAATGGATATTCTTAGTAAGATTAATGAGCTATCAGTGGAACAGGAGGCAATACTCATTACATGTGATGTAGAATCATTATACACATCAATCAAGCATGAATATGGGTGTGAAGCAGTAAAGTACTTCCTAAGTATGCAATCCACTGATAAATTAGAACGCAATGAATTTATTCTAAACCTGCTCAAATTTGTTCTGAAACATAACTATTTTGTCTTTAATGATAACTTTTACCTTCAAATCCAAGGCACCGCAATGGGGTTGTCATGCGCACCCACCTATGCTAACATCTATCTTGGCTGGTGGGAAAGGGAATTTGTATTTAATGATAATATGTCCCAATATACGAATTACATCAGTTTATGGTGCAGGTATATAGACAATCTGTTTATAATATGGACAGGTAGTGAGGATACATTTAAGGAATTCATAGCCATTTTGAACAAAAATGAAATGAACCTCAAACTCACTTATAACCTAAGTAAAGAGAACGTGGAATTTTTAGATGTGACTATCTATAAAGATGATGAAAATCTACTAAAAACGGATCTTTACAGGAAAGATACAGCAACAAATTCTATTTTACAATATGATAGTTGCCATACCTTACAGACTAAAAAAGCAATCCCGACAGGAGAATTCCTCAGAATTAGAAGGAATTGCACTGATTTTACAGTTTTTAATTAAAGGGCTAAAGAATTAAAGTCACGCCTGAAGGAAAGAGGCTACACCCGTAGGGTAATTCGTAGAGCCTATCAGAGAGCAAAAAGAACCCCAAGAGACCAACTATTGATTCGGAAAAAGATTTATCATTTGTCACGACCTTTGATGCTGATCATCAAAGTATAAGTAATATACTAAATCGCTATTGCAGTATACTCAAATCTGATCAAGATTTATCACAATTCATTGGAGACAAAATCAGTACCAGTTGGAGGACAGCTCCTACCATTGGTAATAAATTAGTCAAAAGTAATTTCATAAGAAAAAACCCTAGTACTAAGAACATATGCGGGACATACACATGTGGTTCTTGCAGTTTTTGCAGATACATTCACAATGAGAGATAATATGTTACTCTAACTGGTAGCTTTAAAAGAATATTTGGTTTTGCAAATTGCCAAACCAAAAATGTTGTTTATTGCCTTCTCTGCATATGTGGCAAAAGATATATAGGGATAACGACACGTGAATTACGTACCAGGCTTGGTGAGCACCTGAACAGTATTAAAAACTCTATAAATGACAAGAAAAAAGACAAAAGTCTTACTCCTGTGAACCAAACCAGATTTGAAGGTTTCTGTCCTACAAGTGATTAAACCTGGCATTAGAGGTGGAAATATTGAAACTATGTTGCTACAAGCCGAATGTAGATGGATATTTTGGCTGAACACCCTGACACCGATGGGACTGAATGAGCAAGATGGATATGGCTAATTTTTTTTTTTTTTTTAAAAAACAACTTTATTGGAAAAATATGCGTGATACAATATGGGAGACGCAGCTCCTTATAGTAATCCAACATTGTCAGTAAAATTTTTAAAACTTTATAAACAACAATTAACCAAAGAAAAAAGGTGACCTCCACCTACTCGAAGGTTTTATGTCATTATGTTAACCAGGTGAGGTTAAGGAGGAAGGAAAAAGAAAAGAAAAAGAAAAGAAAGGAGAAAGAGAAAATACCCAAAGACGGGTACAGAAGAAAGGAAAATAGGTATAGCCAGACTATGTACACACCTGATTAGTATCTGTAATTTTGCCGAGACCACACTCCCAACTAGGAGTGAAAGATAGATGTACCCTCTTGCTAAATTTGAAGGTTAGTGTTGTGGGATTAGTTGAGTCTGGCGTCTCTCAGGACACTGAAGTGGTATATCTGTGTTTCTCATAAAGTAACACCTTGCTACTATTTAGTTTGTCTGAGATAATGTTCCCATGTGGCTAGAATTTCCACATAAGTATCCATTTTATCATTGATCATATAATAGTATTCCTCTAGTTCTATGAATTCGGATACTCGCCTCGTCCACATCTCCACAGTAGGGGTGTGTTTACTCTTCCAATTTTTGGCTACTAAATATTTCACACTATTTGTCATGATATAAAACAGCTTATAATGAGGTTTATGCTTGATTTTAGGCGGGTTGCCTAGCAACCAAATTAGTGGGTCCATACTGAATGTAGTGTCTAATATTTTCTCTATCTCAGTGATAACGGTCCTCCAGAAATTTTGGATTACATTGCACCACCACCACATGTGTGCCATATCACTGCCTCTGTGACCACATCGCCAACAACGGTCTGATCTCAGGTGGAACAGTCTGTGGAGTTTCCGGGGAGTATGGTACCATCTATGTAACAACTTTAGATTAATTTCCACTAATGAAAGGGAGATAGATGATTTTATTATATTTTGGAAAATAGTAGAGTTCATTTGTGGAAGAATTATAATACCCAGGTCCTCCTCCCATCTCTCCATGTACGGTGGGACGTGTCCTGGTGGGATAACAGTTAACATTTTATATATCCTGGCAAATGTGTGTGAGAGAGGGGGTGTGCGAACACACAAGGATTCAAAGTTCGTGAGTGGTCGCAGCATGTTTCTATGTTGCTCATGTCTGTTGATATATTGATCCACACGGTGATAATTATACCAATTCTGAAAATAAGTCAACCCCCTATCTACCAGTTCAGATTGAGGGAGAAGTTTCTCTCCACCCGTCAGCATATGTATATTAAGGTCACGCGTGTTACACTCCTGGAAGATATCTGTGCTATTCCTTCCCAATGAAAATTGATCGTTATCTATAAGAGAAGTTAAAGGGGAAGGCCTAGATGATATATAATTATTGTGGGTTAAGAGGTGTTTCCATATACTATATGTTTCTACCACAAGAGGAGTGCTATGGCTCAGTCTGGCTTTACGTTTCCCCATGTTCCAGCACAATCTCCCTAAGTGTGAAACGCCTGAGACTAAATGTTCTAGGTGTACCCACCTTTTGTATGTGCCAGTCAACTATTCTTTGTAAAAATATGGCTTGTCTATATAGGGAGATGTTAGGAATCCCCAAGCCTCCCTGGAGTCTGGGGGATTGCATGATCTTAGTGCTGATTCTGGGCCTTTTTTTTTGCCAAACAATGTCACTGAATGCTTTTTGTATGCTCGAAATATAGTGTTTGGGTAGAGGGATAGGCAAGGTTTGGAGAATATACAGAAGTCTAGGGAAAATGTTCATTTTAAGAACATTTATTCTGCCCGTCCAAGTTAGCTTTTTAGAGAGCCACGACAAGAGATCCCTGATAATGTTCTTTTTGATTGGTTCATAGTTATGTTTAAAAACTAGTTCCAGGTTATATGCCAGATTTATGCCAAGGTAGTGTAGTGTGTGTTGGCACCATGTAAAAGGGGCTATTTTTTTTAACACTGTGTAGCGCATTATCGTCTAGGTTAATGTTTAAGATCTCTGACTTAGCGGAGTTTATTTTAAAATTGGAAAGGGAATGAAAAAGATCCAGTTCACGTAATAATGGTGGGATAGCTGTTTCCGGGTTGGACAGGGAAAACAGTATGTCGTCAGCGAAGAGGGATAGTACAAATTCCTGATCCTCAATCATTAAGCCTGTAATTTGGTGGTTATGTCTAATTTTGGTCGCAATGGTTTCAATAAAACATGCCAATAGGAGTGGGGATAGGGGGCAGCCCTGGCGTGTACCATTAGATATAGAAAAAGGTTGTGACAGGGTTCCATTAATTAACAATTTAGCATTGGGATTCGAGTACAAAGAAAATATTCTGTCTAGTATTTTAGGGCCAAATCCCATATGTAACAAGGTGGAGCGCAGAAACTCCCAATCAACACAGTCAAAGGCCTTTTCTGCGTCTAACGACAGCAAAACTGTCGGGATATTTTTGTCTTGTGCATAATGAATTCAATTTAAGGCCCTGACCGTGTTGTCCTTGGCCTCGCATTTGGGAATAAACCCCACCTGGTCCCGATGGATTATTTCTGGTAAAAAGCGATTTATTCGGTTGGCTAAGAACTTTGCATATATTTTTATATCAGAGTTTAAAAGTGAAATAGGTCTATAGTGTGACGGATGTTCCAATGATTTGTTTGGTTTTGGTAATAGTATGATATGGGCCTCTAAAGCAATCGCGGGTAGTGTTTTAACTTCGTCAATATGCCAAAAAAATTGGGTGAGATGTGGTATTAGTTCCTCTTGGAATAGTTTATAATATTTATTGCTAAATCCATCAGGACCAGGTGTCTTACCATTTGGGAGGTCTTTTATAACTCGTTTAATTTCTTCTGCTTATATAGGTTCCTCTAATTGGTCTTTTTGAAGGGGGGATATATGGGGAAGCTGGAGAGAGGATAGGTACGTATTTATAGTGGTAGTTTTTGCTGTCTGGGTTGAGGTTGTCAAATTGGTTGAGCTATTTAGGTTATATAATTTTTGGTAAAAGTCTCTAAAAGTGTTGGAAATTGATCTGGAGGAAAAGTGTTCTCTGTTGCTGTCATCTCGTATTCGTAGTATATAGGATTTGTGTGCCTTTTGTTTGAGAAATCTTGCAAGAGATCTGCCAGCTTTATTTCATCCCTCATACTGTATTTGCCCTAATTTTAATGTTTGTCTTTTATGTTCTGTGTTATAATACTTAGCTAAGTTATCACAATTCTGTTTGCAAGGCTATTAACAAGGAATGGTCAGATGGACATTGTTTGTGCTTTTCCTCTAAGACCTCTAGGTTAGATAGTAGAGTTGCTAAATACGTGCGTCTTTGTTTCAGTGTATGTGCCTTAATGCCCATAAATTCCCCCCTAATCACACATTTATGTGCTTCCCAAACATCGAATAGTGAGACATCTGCTGTTACATTATTAGCAAAATATTCCGTAAGCCTTTTAGAGATTTGTTGCCCTACCAGGGGGTCTAGTAGGAGGTAGTCATCTAGCCTCCATATGAAGTCTCGTATTGGTTTAGATGGCCAAGTTAATGTACCAATCACTGATGCATGGTCAGACCAAGTCAGCGGGGTGATCTGTGAGGAGTTAAAACTGTGATAAACCTGTCACATCTGTAAAAATATAGTCTATCTTAGTGTATCGCTTATGGGGGAACGAATAAAATGTATAATCTCTCTTCTCAGGGTTAAAGATCCTCCAAAGGTCATGTACACAAAGTCTTTTAAGGTAATTGGTGGTACGGGTAATTTGTGATACAGGGATCGAGGAACTTGTGTTTGAGCAGTCCAATTGGGGGTTCAGTGGTAGATTTAGGTCTCCACAGACTATTAATATCCCTTTTTGGTGTTCTAGGATAAGATCTGTTACTATTTTAACAAAGCGTGCCTGTTTGGCGTTCGGAGCATATAGAGACACTAGAGTGACCGGGCGACCATACAATAATCCTACTAATATGATGTATCTATCTTCCTGGTCTCTAAGAGTTTTGATAGCTGTGAATGGTATGTTCCTTCTAATCAAGATCCCAACGCCATGTTTTTTAGACCTGGGGTGTGAATAACACGTGCGCAATTTAAAAGCGAAAGTTAGGGGCTCCCTGCTCCTAAGAAAATGGGTTTCTTGTACAAAAACCAGATCTGTTTTACTTCTGTCAAAATCTTTCAGTGCTTGGAATCTTTTAGCGGGGATATTAAGGCCTTTAGCATTAATTGTTTGTATCCGGATGGAATCTAAGGGTTTTCTAGTCTGGTGTGTAGTAGACATTGAAAAATTTACTAAAGGGGAGTACGCTAATGTCTATTGAGGAGTTCATTCTCGCTATAGAGTAGCATGTTAATGAGCTAGTGTAGGGTGTGTGAACATAGTCGGCAGTAAGAAAAGAAGAAAAGAAAGAGAGAGCAAGTAAATAACATTGTACATATAACAAAAACATTACTTAGTCCAAAGTGACTTAGGTGAGGAAGCGTTTTCTGCATCATTGCCCAATCAAACATAATCAATGGTGAACCAAATGGTATTAACAACTATTCCCCTAAACTAACAGGTCTTTGTAAAAATATATACAAATAACTACAATGTCAAAACATCGGCATAGCACAGTGTCAGTCACGATTATTTAAGAATGCAATCTAGCCACTGTGTCTAGCCCACCAAATAAATGAGTGCGTTGAGTATACTATTTGAAAACTTTTCAAGTAAATGAAGAACAATTAACCAAACACACTTTTACACTTTTACTGACCTTTTTGGGCAACATACACATAGTCTGTTGTAGAAGTTCAATGACCCACATTTATTATGCTAAACATTCACAGTATAAATGTCTTAAAGTTCAGGGCCTAATCTCGTCCGGTTTAGGTGCAAGTTTTAAAAAAAAAAAAAAAAACACAAAAAAAACCCTTCTAAAATGTGTACATTGCCAGTTAGAATGATTGCTTGTATAATGTTCATACGACCTTAGTGCAAGTGATTCTGCTCCAGGTCTGTGTCCATTCCCTGAACAGCTCAATATTGAACCGAGTTGGCAGCCGTTCGTGTTCATAAAGAATCTTCAGCTCTTCTTTTTCCCTCTGGAAACCATTTGCCATTGAGACCCGGGGCGTTTCCCCACGTCTCCTGGTGTGAGATTTTGTGGTGACCGTTGCTGTGGCTGTGGATGTTGAAAGGATAAACCAAGACTTTTAGAAAGACTGTCTAGGTCTTCTGGGTTTTTATAAGTTAATGTCTTGCCATCTTTCGGTATCAAAAGGCTAAATGGAAAACCCCATCTATATTTTATTTTATTTTCCTGTAGGGTTGCAGTTATGAATCTAACAGAACGTCTCTTTTCAATTGTGGTCGGGCATAAATCTTGAAAAATTTGTAAAGTGTGGTCTTGGAAGGATATAGAACCCAGGGTCCTTGCTTGTTTCCATATGGTTTCTTTGTGTGTAAAGAAAGCAAATTTCATAATTATGTCTCTAGGGGGGCTTGTGGGCTGGGGCTTTGGCCGTAGGGCTCTATGTGCCTGGTCCAGAGATAGCTCTGACAATTCCAGTGAGGGAGCAATTTGCTTAAATAATTGGAGAAGATATGTGACCAGATTTTCTTGAGAGATGTCTTCGGGTACCCCCCTGATCCTTAAGTTGCTGCGTCTGTTTCTATTGTCAAGATCCTCAACTTTCAATTGCAGATCTTGTATTACAGAGTCTTGACAGTTTAAATGTTGAATATTGTTGCTGACCGTGGCCTCCAGATGTTCCTGTCCTTCTTCCAAACATTCAATTCTGGAACCAAGTTCCCCTATGTCTTGTCTGATAGTAGAAATTTCAGATTTGATGAAAGATTTGAGATCTGCAATGTCTGATTTAGATGGGAGAGTTGCAATTGTAGACTGAATTTGTGATAGTTGGTCAGTTGGATTCTGCAGTGATAGCGGGGGTGTTGGAGTTGCCATGGCTAGGTGCAGATTATCACTTAAAGATTGGTTCAAGTCCTGGTCTTGCTGTGAAAAGAAAGAGCTGACTGAAGGGGTCTTAGAAGCTGTCAGTTTCCTGCCCACTCTGTTAGATTTCTTAGCTGCCATATGCTGAAAAAGGGAGCAAGTATATTTTGAACTTTGTCTCCCCTAGATATCGCCCGGTGTCTATCCTTTTGTCTCCTAGTGAATCTTGCCGGGGTGATCACCTAGGGTTAGTGTAGATAGGATTGCTGTTATTAAGAGCTATCGTTTTAGCTTTAGTGCCCTTTTAAGAATTTTTGCCAGAACTGTGAATTATTTTCTCCTCTATGGTGTGCTGTTAACCCCCAGCTCTAAAAGTGTTTGTGAGGCTGCAGCCAGGCCATCCAGTTACCCAGCCCATGCATGTGGAAAATTGACACTTCCTATAAACTGTGGGTAGATTGATTATCGCGGTGCCAAGGCCTCAAGCCTGTTTACAAGTTACTTTGAGCTCTCTTTATTGAGGTAGAAGTCCCCTTAAGTACTGAGAATCTAGAGGCTTAATTAGGTGTGCTCACAGTCCGTTTATATCCAGCATGGGCTATACATCTAAATGGGGCGTTTGGTGCTATTTTTTACAGAGAGATAGTAGAAGCATGTCGTCATGGTAATTTAGTGTAACGCAATTGCGGCTCACCTTAGTAGTGTGGTCTGTCGGTTCAGTCTCAGCCACTTCTGTTATTGATCACCTTTTTTTTTTAGCTTGATGACACGCTGTGCCATCTTATTGTCTGTGCGGTATCCACCGGAGGTCTGTCGGGCCTATGCCTCACTTCCAAGATGGCGATCAAGTTATTTTATAGGTTCCGTTCTGCTATTATGTTGAAAGGAGACTGCCTCCAAGTACTCCCCAAGTTCATACCACTTCTCTGCTCTCAATTATTGCTGTTCAAGGCATCTGAGGGCTAATGATACTGAAAAAGCCACGGAGCCTCACTGAGATGCAGCCATTTCCTCTAACGGCTACGCTCCGCCTCGGATATGGCTCATTTTTATGATATAACAGACTATGGCATCTATTTATCAAGCCGTCAACCACAAATATGCTGGAATTCCGCAGCGTATTTGTGGCGAGCCTGATTCGCCTTAGTTATCAAACCCTACAAACCGGCAAAAGTAGAATTTGGTGACGTAACATACGATCCGCCGGACTCAGTCCGACACAGATCGATGCTTACGTCACTACAGATGTTCCGAACGCAAGTTCGGCACAATCTGACTACTTTTGGAAGTTATCAAATATCTACCAG
>CAJPDP010882220.1:0-10266 GCA_905336975.1 Bombina variegata variegata
AAACTTTACATTCACTTTAACCCATTTTAAATCAATTCTAGTCAATAAGAAAAGCAGCTGAATTAATGAGAAAACTATTTTTATAATTACAATAGTGTTTAACAACAAAATCTAGTTAAATAACCACACAAAAAAACAAATAAACTGCAACAAACCAGCATATTACAGGCTTCTTAAGAATATTCAGAGACCTTCATGGAACATGATATGTGGCAAAAGCAAATGTAATTCCTGACAGGTAATTAGTTCAATATTGACAGCCCCAGTCATGTATTAACAAGGAAGAGAGGGAACAGCGCTCTTGGCTTATTAAAAATATATCTTTATTCCATAACAACTAAAAATTGACAGTATTCAGAGTGACAATGTTAAAAGTTCATGGGTCAATGTTGACCCTGTGAAGATGCTAGCTGACACTTTTTGGCCTTAGCCTTGCTCATAACATCAAGTCCAAGTCATGTGTTACAGGGACAAAGATCTATGCTGATTTTGTTATTCATTTGTATTAATGCTTATAGATGATGTTTTAAATAACATTCTTAGGGCCACACTAAATCAAGCAAAATCTATTGTGAGAAATGTGCTAATTTGGGTTAATGTTACAAGCCACTGGTTAAAAATAATGTACTGAAAAATTTGTTTCATGTACGTTCCTAAATACATGTGCACCATACTTATACTAGGACATGCTAGTGTGCAAACCTAGTTCGCCTTATTAATACAAGCTGATTATTGTGCCTAACCTAAGACACTCCAATCTAATCACCATCTGAAACAGTAATTTTTATTGAGATATTTAGTAACATGACAATCAAATGAACTTACATTCACATTGCAGTCTTATACAATAAACAAAAAGTTTATAGACATGGGATGTCCGCACATAGTGTATCATTTAAACCGTAAAAAACAAACAATGAAAAAATTATTAACATCAACCTGAGATATCTAATGCGTACAATAGATCAAGATATATAATTAATGTGAGTGTTTCTGAATGTTTTATGTATGGTAAATCGTGATATTTGATGCTTAGTTATATCATGTATGTATACATTTTTGGGGATCCCACTTTCAGGAAAGGAACAGTGTGGGGGTGTAAATGAAGGAAGGGATATGGATAGGCTTGGAAAGGGGTGATGACGAGAGTAAAGGTAAAAAAACAAAAGAAAAAAAAAAGGGGGTGGGAGGAAGCGCGTGTAAATTGTTCTACAGGTAAGTAAATTGTTCTACAGTGAGTAAGCACAATCTGGGAATATATCATGGAAGAGATTTGTCAGAAGGCTGGTGGATCTTTGTTTTTTTCATATTTTTGCTATTGTTAATTTAGTAGCCATAAAGAGGTAAATCATTAATGCTTCGTTAGCTGGGTTTGATTTTGGAATTTGCATATGAAGTAGACGTATCTCCGGGGAATATGGTGGGGTGATGTGGAGCTGGTTGATGATTGTGTACAACTTTCACCAAATAGACTGGATTTTGGGGCAAGACCACCACACATGTAGAGCTTTACCCAACTGTCCATACTCTCGAAAACACATGAAAGAATGTGTGCCATAGATCTTATGAAGTGTGGTGGGAGCCAGATGCCATCTAACTAAAATGTTGTAGTGTAGTTCCCAAAGGGTGGCACAATGTAGGAGCTTTTTGGTCTCTGACGCTTGTCTGTGCCAGATATCAGTGTCAGCCATGAAACCTAGATCCTGTTCCCAAGCAAAGTATTGGACTAGTTTATGATGAATATGGGGTTTGAGAAATAGCCCATAGTGAAAAGATAGGGACTGTTTGACTACATGGGCCTGTGCCCACTTACTTTCCCAACCTGTGGGAGTTCTAAGGTTACTTTTAGGATAACCCCAAGATCTCAACAAAGAGCTAACGCAGTACACTTCAAATTGAATGCAAGGATTCGGTACTTTACACAAAATTGAGGATGTAGCATCCAATTATCATGTTCATAAAAGTCTGTAATTCTATGTGGGAATCGGGGAGACAGTAAAGGACACTGGCTAGTGTGAGGGCTGGGGAGGGATGGGGGGCAATTTCTGGGTTATGTCTGACTTGGTCCCAGAACTGGAAGGTGTCGTGTAATAAGGGGTTAGCTTTACCTAAATCTTTTCTGTGGTGTGGGGGTATCCAAGGGAGGTCAGGAAGTCCTAGACCGGTTGGTAATAATGAAGTCTCTATATCATGCCAACGTGGAGGTAGTTCTAATGTGTTCCATCTTAGCAAATGTGATAGTCGGGTGGCATTATAATATAGGAGGATTATGTTGCGAAGGGCTAAGCCCCCATGAGAGAGTGGTCTTTGTAATGTTTGTCTGGAGGTTCTAGGTCTTTTGTCTTTTCAGATGTATGTGGTAATGAGACTCTGTAATTTATTGAGGATTAGCCTAGGAATGTTAAGTGGGATGCTCCTAAATAAATAAGTGATTTTGGGTAAAAAGGACATCTTAATTGCTGCTATTCTCCCTGTCCAAGAAATCTCTTTAAATTCCCATGAATTTAATAAACTTCTGAACTCTGACAGTCTTTCTTAAAAGTTTTTAAAGTAGTGATGGAGGGATCTGCACTTAAAAATGTTCCTAGGATTTTAATAGAGTGAGCGTTCCATTGGAATTTATGAGATTGCTGTAAAGAGGCCAAATCTCGAGGAGGGATAATAATAGGTAGAGCTGTTTTGGAGAGGTTGAGTATATAGTAGCTCAATGAGCCAAAGTAGTTAAGAATTCTGAAAACTTTTGTGCTGGGAGTTCCCTGTGGAGATGCCAAGAATATTAGGATCTATTCTGATGGCCTGAGCAATGGGTTCGATAGCCAATGCAAATAAGAGAGGTGAAAGGGGACAGCCCTGTTTGGTGCCATTAGCTATATTTAATGTGCTGGATTGGAAGCCTACATCTCTAATCTTCACAGTTGGGGAAGTATAAAGTGCTTGCACTGCAAGTATAAATATGTTTGGAAGATGGAAGGCTCTCAAAGTCTCCCAAAGGTATTCTCATCTTACCCTGTCAAAGGCCTTTTCAGCATCGAGGGACAGGGCAAGAAAGGGAACTCCCCTACTGGATGCAACTGAAAGTATGTCTAATATTTGCCTAGTGTGTCTCTGTGTGGGATAAAGCCTACCTGATCTGGGTGGACCAGGGAAGAAATAACTTTAGATAATCTGTTGTCCATAATTTTAGCATAAAGTTTTGAGTCTAAATTAATGAGAGAGAGGGGGTGGTAACTACTACATTGCTCTGAGGGCTTACCTGGCTTTAATATTGTGACTGTCATGGCCTCTAAAAATTCCTTACTGAATAAACCTTTGTGCATTTCTTCTTCAAACATTCTGCATAAGAGGGGGGTAATTAAGGATTGGAATGTTTTATAAAATTGTGCAGTGTAGCCATCTGGGCCTGGGTATTTGCCTAATTTTAGATCTTTGTTAACCCTCTGAACCTCCAGTGTTATTGGGTCAATAAGGATAAGGAGGTCGGTTGTGAGAGTTGGGGTAAATGAGTGTTAAGAAATAGTAGGGCTTCTATTGAGGATATTTGTGGATGGTCAAGGTTGGTCTCAATGTTAGTGAGTGATACAAAATATTTAAAAGCTTCACCTATCTCTTTGGGGGAGTATGCTAAGCTAAATTTTTGTTTTTTGATGGAGATTATTTTATATTGGGCCATGAAGTGTCTAAGTTTTGCTGCTAATAAAGAGGAGGCCTTATTGCCTTTGTAATAGAAGGTTTGTTTGAATTTTTCTAGGATAGTGTGGGCTCTTTGGAGTTCTAGGGTCTGTATTTGCTTAGTGACAGATATAATTTCGTTGTTTATGATGTTAGAGTAAGATATATTAAGCTGGTGTTTTAGGGTCCTTAGTTGTGTGATGAGTACAGAGAATGGGGCTCCCTGTTTTTTGCCTGCATCTGCATCTTTCTCAATAAAGTGTCCTCTAAGATAAGCTTTAAGCAAGACCCATAGAGTCTCTGTTGGGGTTTGGAAGTTGTCGCTGATATTTAAGAATTCAGAGATCTTTTCTTGGAGTTCGAGTTTATAGATAGGGTCTGTGACTAACCAATCTTTGAGGCGCCATGAAGGAGGGGAAGTGTTTGTTATATGTGTTTGTTATATGTGGGCCGAATAAGCATTGTGCTCAGACCAAGATATTGGGGAGATTCTGGTATATGAGACATGGTCAAGCATTCAAGAGCTTGTGAAGAAGTAGTCTATACACATATATGTGATTTATGAGGTGAAGAATAAAAGGTGAACTCCTTATCTTGTGGGTGAAATGACCTCCAAGTATCATATAGGTCGTATTGACTTACGAGTTTCTGGGAGGCCCTAGAAAAGGAGTGGGTCGATCTATCGGAAGAAGAAATCTTTGGGCCTGACCTGTCTAAAGTATGGTCCAATATAAGATTAAAATCTCCGCCAAGAATTAATTCACCTTGATTCACAGCTGACACCAACCTCAGGAGTTTTCCCAGAAACCAAATTTGTTTAGAGTTGGGAGCATACAAATTCACTAGAGTGACTAGGTTGTTGTTTAGTTTACATACCAGTATGGTAAAGTGGGCCTGGGGGTAACACTCTACATAGTTGGGGTCATATTTAATATTATTACTAATAAATATGGCTACTCCTCTGGTTTTGGATTGGAAGGAGGCTTCAACTACTATCGGGTATTTTTTGTATGTGTGTGTTGTACCTGGAGTTGAGATCCAGTGGGTTTCCTGAAGGAAAGCTATGTCCATTTAAGCCTTCTGTAGGTAATTCAATAGGAGACTGCGTCTTGTGGGGGAGTTGAGCCCTTGGGTGTTTAGTGTAACCAGACGGAGGCCTTCCATTCTGTAAGGGACAAAAAGAAGGGGGGGTGAGAAAGATAGGGTAGAAGGGGAAAGATGGTTTCTTATTGGGTGCGAATCAGGAAATTGGGTAGTGAGTATACCAGAATATATTAAAAGTAATGGTTATATATAGATACAACTGTAGTGCTAATGTGCTGTTATAATTGAGGTAGATCAGCGTGGTAGATCAGCGGGTGAGAGCCGCTTTAAATTGGAGGGAGGGTTAAAAGGGAGGGGAGAGTATAACAATGTGACCTCGAGTGAGGTTAGGTATAGTGGAATGGTACGGAGGCACTGGAGCAGACAGTGTAGGTGGGTGAGAAGCAATAGTCCTATTTAGTCGGTTACAGGGATTTTGTGAAAAAACTATTTATGAAGATGGAGTGAGGTAGGAGTTGTGTTGGATATAGTGGATATAATATGGAGTAGGTGAGAGGTGTTATCTTAACGGGGGTCAGATGTGTCATGAAGGTTTTGGGTAGAGAGTAGAAGATGGTGGGGGGTACCGGAGGACGGTTGTCCCCCCAGTTATGGTATGGTATGGTATAGTATATGATTAGAGAGGTCGTATGGGTGTGGCCTTCTGAGAGATGAGGTGACGTGAGTGTATCGTTAGGTTGTGACGAGTGTTGACTTGGGGTGACATATACAGGGATTATATTGTAGAGGTTACATTCGTATGGTGAATATAGGAACATCTGTCAGCTAAAAAACAACAATGCTGAATAGGCTTTGGAGTGAACAATAAGGATAAGAGGACCAGGTAACATATTTTTAAGCATAACTCCCAGTCCTGAGTCTTGTCCAAATGTGGATTCAAATGTAAAGAAATAACTATTTTAATCTTTGTTCGACAAGTGTTTTACTATAGACTAAGTGAGGATTAATACTAGGTGTGAAACCTTAGTAAATCTAGGAGCTCAAACAGAGGGTACAGTAGTAAAGGGGTAACGAGTTTATAAGACTAAGAGTAATAGCAAACTTATTATAATAAAAGCTAACTGTATTGCAGTGCTGAGACTAGGTTAGAAAATATGGGAATATCTGTCCAGCAAGACAATACAGTCAGGGAGACTTTGTAATAAACAAAACAAGATTAACCGAACCCTGTGAAAGACTTTCAAACATAAATCAACATCCTGAACCCTGTCTATATCAAATACTATCCAGTTATATGTACTGATTCTGAGTACATCCAGAGTTCCAGATAAGATGAGTATATAGCTATAATGAAAAACTCTAAGAAGTGGAGAAGCCATATGTGTGAGAATATTAATATGTACATTTGAGCAGTATGAGGCTATGTATAATCCTGATTAAGGTATTAAACTTGAGTGGGTCTAGGGTTCTGGGCTGAGGTTATAGATGTAAACATACGTCTGAAAGTAGAACTTGCATTAGGAATGTACAAAGTACTGTAGAGGTTAAAACCCTGGATGCACCCAGAAATTTTAATATGTAAGGTATTTTCAAACGTAGGTCTGTGTCTCAGACCTAATTAAGACAAAATTATATCTGAATCTAGAGATCAACATATGGTCTGATACTGAACATGTGAACTTAACTATGTTAACACTTAAATAGTAATGAGCTAACTAATTGTAATTACAGTTAGGAAGCAGAACCTAAGTGAGTCTGAGGTTTCAGACCATGTAGACAACAAATAGTTGTAGATATAACAAAAATACAACATTTTAGTTAGTAATACATCTACAATGATGGAGATAAGACATCTAAGGTCTTAAGTAAAGGATATAGTCAAAAGAATAAGATATGTACGCATATATAGGCCCATGTTGATCCTTAGTGGTGGCTGCGTTCTGACAAAGAGAAGGTTGTGTGAGGATTTAAGATAGTTCCCTTGGGTGAGTCATTTTTTTTCTTTTAGCCTGCTGGATCGGTCTTTTGGCGAGTGGTTGCCACTCCAGAGCAGTTGTGTTAAGTACCTTGAAATTCTCAGATGTTTTGTTGTTGGAGTTCGATGACTGAGGTAGGCCGAATGATTGAAGGAGTTTTATGCCTTGATACGGTGAGGAAATCATGTAGGAATGATCTCCATATTGAAAGAAAATCTTCACTGTAAATCCCCATTTATACGTTGTGGAGACGTAGTACTTGAGTGAACTGTTGGAATGTTCCTCTATGGGATAGTGTATGTGGAGAGAGATCTGGAAAGATTTAGATATTGTGATATGGGTCTTTCAGGGTTTTGTTGACGAAAGAGGCTCTGAGAATTTTCTCTTTGAAAGTATAGAAATGCAATCTAATGATGACATCCTTTGGTGTATCTGAAGCTGAATTTCGGGGGTGAAGGGCCCTATGGGCTCTGTCAATAAGGAGTTCTTGATCTTGAAGGGTTCCAAGTAATTCTTTGAAAAGGCCAGTAAGATATTCGGGCAGGACTGTGGAGCCAATGTCTTCAGGTATGCCCCATATTCTGAGATTATTACGGCGTGACCTATCCTCAAGGTCTGCCAATTTAGATTCTAGGTCTGAGATTTGTTCTGCTAGGTTCTGGGTATAAGATAGTAGATTTGCATGATCAATGTTAAAATCTTCATGCTTCCTTTCCAGAGTCTCTGTATGCTCTCCTAAGGAGGCGATGTCCCTTTTAAGCTCACTAACTGATTGCTTGAGATCTTGCTTAAGAGATGTGTAGTGAGTGTCCATTTTGTCAGATAATGATGGACTTAAGTATGGATGATTGTGAGAAAACAGAATGATCTGTGGTAGGATTGTCAGATTTTAAGAGCTCCTCTAAGGGAAGTAGTAGAATATCTGCAGTCGTCTGAGACATCTTGGTCCAAGAGATTTTTACTATTGAAGTGATCTGTCAGAGTTCTTTTAGGGTTTTCTTGGTGCTTTTGTTTTTTCTTCATGGCATGAGCCATCTTGGAAAGCCTGGGTTTTTTTGCCCTTGTATTATGGTAGATAGGGAGATTTAAGGTTGTGATTTCCCTAGTGAGAATGGGAACTGGGGGGAGTGTGCCCGATACCCCCTACCTCAGGAGATTAGCACAGCATAACTAGTTAATCAGGCTTAAAGGTAGAATTGGATCTATCCTTGCAGTGTGGTCCAATATTTCGTTGTGTCAATTAGAGTGTTGATATTCCTATAGGGAGTATCCGAGAGGTCTTCTTCTGAATGTGCCCCCCTTCCTGGGGAAGTGACCCCTATGGGCGAAGTTGGTAAAAGGAATGAGGGTATGACCCACCGGTAATGAGGGCCTATGGGAAAGGGAGGAGAGGGGCTTGAGTAGGGTACAAGTGGATTATTAGAAGATAAATTATTTTGTGAAGCTAGATGGGGGTTTGAACTTCAAAGAATTCCAGCAAGTGTTGTCTGGGAAGCTTAAAGTCTCAGAAGTACCTGACAGGTATGAGTATTATGGGTAATGCAGCTTTATTAAAAAACACTGAAGAAGGGTAATTGAAGGTAGGTGATGTAGGAATCCTAATTCTGCAAAGGGATGGTTTGCACTTAAGAGTGTCGATGTCTTGGAGAGTGCTCAGGCAAATTTAAGTCCATTAAGAATGAGGGTGATATTATGTTCAGGGGCATAGATGGAGAGGCCTTAATAGTTTCTTCACAGTCTAGGCCACGCCTAGCCGCATGAGGTGTTAGAGGAGGTTAGGCCTGTTTGTTGGGCTAGTAGGATGTATGCCAATAAATCTGCCTGTATTAAAAGCTGGGTCTTTAATTAGGTGGGGAGACTCGCACCTTAGATCTCTATGTTCACCAGGCTGTGTTTTAGTAACGTGAGAGTGAGGTGTCTCTATGCAGCTAAGAGAGGGATTCTCTTTGAGGATGCAACAATGTGGAGTGAGGTGTCCATTGATGGATGTATGCGGTAACCATAAGCCCCCTTAGTATAATTATAACCCTCAAAACTCTGCGCTGGGCTTCTCCGCCACCAAGTGTGTCAGTGAACCTTTCCACCCTGGTACTAAGTCTGGCAGCTTGGCCATTGCAATGTGGGATCAGTCTGTCCCCAAAAAATGCTCTGTCAATGTGTGGGTAACCAATGTGACTTACAGTTTAGTGCTCCTTCTGTGCGCGTTCCGGAGTATCCCGTAATCAGACCGCTGGATGTAGCTCCAGGCTCTATGCACCAGATACAGAGCTGAGGCAAGATGGTGGGTTTTCGCAGGCTTCCGAACAGTCCTCGAGTGAGTGCAAGGCGGCAGGCAGCGAGCCCGAGATTCAGCTCCGCTATCTAGCCACAATCCCCAGTAGTGATAGGGAAGGTGGATGGTGGGTTTAAAAAATGATGGTAGTGCTTAGATGGGTCTTTCCTCTGTCACTGCAGTATTGCTGATCCGCAATGTAGTTCCCAGCTATCTAAGGACTCCTATGTTGGTTTTTCAGAGCAGATTATCTGTACTCTGTGATTAGTTAGGAATATATAGCCGTAAGGGAATTGAGGATTATAAAGCTTTATATGGTTTTTCTTATGTAGCAGAGGAGCTCTGCCCTGCTGCGTGCAGTCAGCTCTGTAGTTAGCTCCGCCCCCTTAAAATAAAATTTTAATTGAACAATAAAGCAAATAAAGTGCTTCAAAAACACTTTGGAAGATACAGTCTGAAGAACTGCATTATCCATCTCACTCTTCAGATACAAAAACAAACAAAAAAATATTCTAAATATGAAAAAAACAAAACTAATTCTTCAAAAAACAGAACAGAATAACTGGACTAGAGGTCGCCTTAAAATGAAACTGGTGGTAGCCTTAAAACGAAAATGGCTTTCGTCTTTTTTTTTACTTAGAAAACTAGTCAATAAGGTCATCCTATTTCAAATGGTCAACAATGTCTGTTTCAATAGCCACCAGAGCTGATGCCTTTAGACTCTCTTCTTTCATAGCTGAACACAAGTATGTTTTTATACAATATAATGCAGAAGAAGAACACTCAGCACAAAAACATTTTAATTGCCATATCTACATTATGGTAGAGTTAGTAATGACAGTTTTACACAGCCTTTGGTACAACTGTAGCACTGAGTGAGATTTTGTTCCTTCTATGCTCGTGTAGTGGGCTCAAAATTGGAGACATTTATCCACAAATGTATCTTCCAGGTCCTTATTAAAGTGTTGCCTTAGTTTCTAAAAGCTTAGGTATGAAGTAAAACAGCCCATAAAAATAACTGTAAGCTGATTTTCTACTGCTGAGTACAGCTATCAAACTGTCACAAATTATATAGAAGGTGTTAAATTTAAAATCTTGCTGACAATAGTTTTTATGATTGCTTTATCTGTCACTTAAAGGTGAATAGAGAATCAAGGAGGAAGGAGAACAGCACACCCGTTTGTGGGGCACGGAGTAAGATTTGCCAAATCTTGTCAATCCAAATAGTCATACATCCAAAGCACTCCAGCCACCAGAATAAATCTTTGTTTAAAAGACGTTTATTCTCATTAGTTGGGTCCAAAA
>CAJPDP010883261.1:0-12807 GCA_905336975.1 Bombina variegata variegata
TTTTGGGGGCTTTTTTATTTTTTTATTTTTATAGGGCTACTAGATTAGGTGTAATTGTTTTTATTTTTGATAATTTCATTTATTATTTTTGTAAGCTTAGATTTTTTTATTTTTCGTAATTTTCGTATTTTTTTCTTTTTTGTAATGTTAGATTTTTTTATTTTTTTTCGTAGTGTTAAGTTTTTTTAAAATTGTAATTTAGGAATTTTATTTGGTAGTTTTTTTCTTTAATTTTATTAGAATAGTTATGTTAGGTTCATTTATACTTCAGTTAAGAATGGGTTTTAGAATGGTTCCCCAAAAAGGATACTATCCACTTAAAATGGTGGTTTAAAATTGTCCCACTGCAAACCAACACTCCCTCATGCAATAGTACTCAAGTACCTGTTCACTCGGTTCCGGATTGTGGTCGTCTACGTTCCAGGCTCCAACACTCTGGTGCAGAGGGGCTCCGTTATTCCAATGGTACACCAGAAGCTTGCTTCTCTCCCTCTCACCATTCAGGCGACTGACGTTATGGCGTGCAACTGACCGGACCTAATGTGGGCGCTGCAGTGACGTCATCACAAGTGGCGGAGTGGAGTGGGTCAACAGAAGCTGGCAAAACGGTCCACTGTGTTAAGGTAGTAGATCTTCTAAACAATTGAAATGCAGAAAAAGGAAAGCGATCCACTCCTCAGTTATAAAGTAAAACAAACATTTATTGAAAAACTTGTTTAAAAACACATGGGGAAGCTCCCATACAATTTACATAGCTGGTGCAGCACTCTGGCTTACGCATTTCAGCTGTATAGCCGTAGTCATAGCCTATAGTGCTGTGTCTTACAACCATATTTAAAACAGAGAAAATGAATTCATTGGCTCCAAATTAAAACATCATTTAAACAAAACAACACCTACTTATGTTTAACCCTTTAGAGGTTGCCTTGGAGTGAGATGAAACAGTGTGTATATTTTGTAATGCAAGTGTCCCATGATAGATGTATGTGTATTTAGATAATGGGATTGTGTTCTGTCAATATATATATATATATATATATATATATATATATATATATATATCTCAAATACATACATAAGTGGGAGAGGATTTCCAGGACCCTCCTTGGTTAGAGGATGGGAAATTTATACATGGATTTCTAAACTAAGTCTAGATGGCATTTAACCATATTAGACCAGGTGCAGACCCCCAGACATTGATAATTAGTTCAGGATTGTTTAGAAAAAGAGTAATACACAGTAGAGCTATATAAGATACTGTGAAAAATGTGGGGGATTACATCACTCATTAGGAAATTCCCTATTAATCTAAGATATAGATATACGGCTGGAGGATTTTGTCAGATCAAAAGACATGTACACACGGACTCCGTTAAGTGCAATTGGTTTATTACTAATATAAAACAGCAAAGATTTAGGCATATAACATAATGTCAAACCAGTAAACATAAAGTTTTACCACTGCAGTGGGTGTTAACTATTGAACAAAATGCTAACTTACATATAGACAGTGCAAAATCAGCAACAAATAAAGGGAAGCTATCCCAAAGGTAGTGAGAATGGCTCAGTATGTAATAATTCCTAAACACACTGTTGCAAAACTCAAAGGACCTGTTACATAATATATACGACCTGATAATAAAGGTTGTAACTGTCCTCCATAAGATGCAGTTAGGCGGTAGTAGCCATTGGGAACTCAAGGTCCTGATCAGGTCAAAGCTTTGGTATAAGGTGAAAATGTCCTCCAAAAGTTGCAAGCTTTGAAACAGCGTAGGCTGTGAGCTCAATCAAACATACATCCAGTGTATACGTCAGGTGTAGCCAGCTGGTAAACCGAGGTAAGAACGTCCTCTAATACCAGCATAGTTACCGCTGTATAGTGTAAGATAGCTGTGACATCCACATTTAGTAGTTACGGAAACAGTTGACAAATGCAGCCTCACAGAATATTGCAGTAAGTGTTGTGAAGTCCAGGTATTCTCATTTCCAGGCAAATTGTAGGACCTGGACAACAGCCTCTGACATCCAATACTTATTTACTCCTCTTCCACAAAAGTCGCGTCTCCTTGCTCATAGGGACACCGACTGTGATGGGTAAAGTGTCTTCGCCTCTGTACTCTTTCCTCCAGACTTCTAATACCGCTTCAACTGTTTGAAAATGTCAGTCGCCGGGGGTCGCATAACTAGTTAGCACGGAGGAGTCTTGTTCGTTATCGGAATTAGTTACGCGACCCCCGGCGACTGACATTTTCAAACAGATGAAGCGTTAAGCACTGAATTTTACCTTAGCTTGCACGCTAACTGTGCTAAAAGCACAATAAATGCTTGTGCAATAATAAATGCAGACAGCGTATGTTGTTGGCATTTATTGATGTCAGACGGGCATGATCCGCTACAGCGGATCATTTCCACCCGACATTTGATAAATCCCCCCCTAGGTCTTCAGACGTGCTTATCCATTGAGCGTAAATTTTGTCTGCTCTCTAGCACAACCGTTCACTTTCAACTTGTAATAAGCACACTTGTTAGCACGTTCGCAATATTGCTTATCGCGTACCATGCTAACAATAGCATGCCACTTGTAATCTAATCTCATAGCAAGTTTTCTTTTGAACATTTGACATATAATGTAAACGTCCAGAGACATCTTAGGAGAAGATCATAAAAAAGGTGCATTGCAAAGGTTAGTAATGAAAATATACATGCTTACATGTAAACTGACATTTCTACAAGTATAAAAAATTCAGTATTCATTCTGCCATTATACAATAAATGTGTTCTACATGAAAAAAGTCAGTTGGATTTTTTATAAAATTCTGAGGATTTAGCTCAGATTTGTTAATGTGGCTTGTAGCAAATTGGTTTTAAATGTTTGTCTCATTTGCCTTAAGAACTTGCATGGACTGTGCATGTCTGAGTTTATTGAAATGTTAGTTTGGGATGATTGACAGGCTCTTCTCTTGTACAATTGGTCTCACATGTGTGTATAATTATATTTATGGGCAGCGGATGTATGGTATCCACTGCCCATACACCGCAAAACAAGGCAGGCAGGTACTCAATACAAGAACAAAATGTTTACATTGAAAAATTTTGCATTTTTTTGTTTGAATTTAAAAAAAACAGGATATGTATGCTTGTCCACAATATATATTCCTAGCACAAATTTATTGGTAGAGAGTAACATGCCTTCACCAGCATAAAAACTTTTCTGCACCAGAATATGTTTTTTGTTTGTTTGTTTTTTAATAAAATGCTCTGTTTTTTTATGTAAATACAAGGGAAAAATAAAATAATGTACATTTAAAGCAGGTCCACACTAAAAAATATTTACTTCAATGAAAGATAAATTTTTAGTTGAGGTTACTTCAGATCATCAGGGCAGTAATATAAGGTCTCTAGAAACATGTTTTACATCTTTGTCTTTTGTATTTGTGGTACTTGTATTTAATTGCTGTGGACCAAACCTTATGATTATTCTTGGCTTAGTTGACTCACTAAAACTTTCTAACAAGCTAATAATTTGAACCACATACTATATATAATCTATACACAGAACTGTGAATATGTAACAGTAAAAATCTAATATTAGCATGGAATAATGTCAGTGAGAAATCAGCTCATAAATAGATGAGCACATTAGAACCATGTTGTTAAAAAATAAAAAAATATATATTTTATTTATGGCAGATTGTACAAGTTGAAAATATTAATACCATAAATAAATAGTATGTCTGAAAAAAACAAATACAAATTTTAGAATTGTGTTGTGCAATGATAACAATAACTGAATCCTCACTTTGATTTCTTCTGGTCTGCATTTTGCTAAGAGGATCTTTAAACTATTTTTTTGGTTGAATTAATTCTAATACATCATAGTTCGGGAATGTGTTCTTTGGTGTCCAAGGGACATATTATATTTTAAATACTGGGAAGGATTTGAAAGCATTCCCTGTGTAGAATTTCAATGCATTCTATAATAGATTTAAGTAAGGTTTAAGAGGATTTATTTCCACATGAACGGATGAGAAAAGCATTGTCCCACTATGTAACTCAATGTCATTTGTCCACTTGAGACTGCTTGACCAAAATGATCTTAGGTATCTTAGTGTTATTAATGAAATTTCTAACATATTAAAAACAGAAAATAATATAATTTGTTAAATAAAACTCTAAACCCCTTTGCCTCTTTTTTTGTTCTTGCTCTCTTTACTGATGCAGCGAAAGTAAAAAATAAAAAAAAATTATATGAATAAGAAGCTCTACTTTAATAAGAAACGGTTTAGAAATATTTCTAAGGCGAAGTTATTTTTTATTACATTTTACTGTACTTGCTATAGCTACTTATTAACATACTGCTATTTCAGATCCTCTTATTAATTTTTTAATATCACATTTTCTTCATTGTAAAATTTTTCAGTTGCTTTTATTATTTGTTCTATTGTTTTATGACACATAATATTATTATTTTTTATGAAACGATATCATGACAGCATTGTATGTATACAAAAGTAATTCTCATCTTTAATCTTCATAAACAATATTTTTTATAGCATTACACTTTAGGTAATAATGAATGTGTCTGTGTGACAAGAAGGGCAGGAAGCCAAAACGAGAGCAGAATATCAAAGTATTAAAAGTCCCTGCTGCAAATCATCAGGCAAGTGAGCAAGGCGAGATAAAAAGACAATGTAAAGGAAAAAGAAATGAATACAAAATAGCAAATTATTCAAAGCATAGGCCAGTAAATGCTTGTGAATTTGTGATTCCTGTTGCTTTTTCTGGTTGAATACCCTGCCGAAATTCAAGAGAGACTTTCTATTGCATTTTAATGAGTATGTCATTCTTAAAAAAAATGTTGGGGGATGGATGGCAGTTTTACCAAAATGCAAGTGTTTTAGAATGAAAGTGGTCAGATATGTTTTAGCTCCCTGGCTATTGAGGTGACAATATTGTCTAATAAAATTGTATTTGACCCAAAAGCAGATGCCTTTTTAAACTGTTTTAGTTAATATATATGCAAATATTGACATCTTCCATTTGTCTGTTTAATTGTATTTGCACATAATTAAATCTATCTCATTCACATTTTTTGGCATCTGCACAGAAACATGGCAACTTCATAAAACCAATAAATTCAGGATCTTAATTGAGGCATTTCCATTTATGGCACAGGCTGCACAGAGCTTGGGTTGCTATTTTAGGATTATATTGCATCCAGTTATGTAATCGATCATCACTGGTATGATGCTGACCTTTTATATATAGAGAAGGAAACATTTATGTCATTTTAAAGGTTCCCCAAATTTGGAAGCATAACATTATTGTTACTAGTTGTTTTTTTTAGATCTTATTTTGGGGGTTAAATACTATTTTGTTTGTTTAATAAAAATATGGTAATTTCTAGAAATACAACAGTATAGTAAAATGTAATGAAGTGTGTACAATTGTTAAAAAAAGAAACCCTTCCCTCTTCTCTTCTAAATAAAGGCTTTTTTTTTGGGGGGGGGCAGAATGTGAATTTTAATTTTCTTTAAAGAGAGGGCTAAAAGCAGGGTTATTCACAATATTTCAAATAATGTGACAAGTTAAACTTGGGTATAAATGTTTTTTGTTTTTTTTACTATATAAATAGCTACTTGAATGCAATGCATTGCAAACAAGTGGTTAAGGTGTCTTGAACCTAACACTTGCTATAGCAAGACACACTAACAAGAACTATAAGGCTTTCATTTATAAACATTTGGGCCAATGTTCACAAGCAGGTAACCTGTTTGTCTGTACTTGCAGAGAGTTTAGAAAGCAGTGGCCTTATGCACCGCAAGTGCTCTGAATCTCTGTTCAAATTTTGATCACTTTTGTCTGATATTTAATACATGATTATTTGAAAAACATTTCCTGTCTTTGGTATGATTTGTATCTGTGATCATCAGTATAGCAGTGAGGTCCTTCTGAGCAATATTTATACTTAGTTCAAGACCCTTTAGCACCAGTGTAACAACCAACGTGCCCGCTGTAAGGCCTCACACCACCAAAGCCTTACAAGAGTATCCAAAAAACAGGGTACAGCAGCACCGACGTTTCCAATATTAGCAATTTTTATTGTTATCTGGCTGCAATAAAAATTGTTGATATTGGAAACTTCGGTGCTGCTGTACCCTGTTTTTTGGATACTTTTTTCAATATTTATACTTAAAACTATTTTAGTAGTTTTACATATCTTTCTTTTTACAGCATAAACAACAAGGAGCGGTGCCTCTTTTTAAATTTAGGATATTTCCATCTGATATCTGATAGATGACAAATAAAATGAAAAAATTAAAAGGTGACCTTGAACTAAAACAGCAAGGGGCTATTTTCACAGCACATCTGGACTTTTTTTTTTATCAGTTTTAATGTTATGTTTACATGTTAAAAATTAGCTTTAGAGAGCTAACTCTCTTCCTCAGATCTAAACAAAAATACATAATAATACATAATTTCCACTAATAAAAATAATAATAATAAAAATATCTCTCTTAATATTTTGTATGACCATCAATTGCCTTAAAATTAATTCTATTCGTTTATGCAGAATTTTACTAGCCACATTATTGCAGCACTGATTTAGAGCATCCTAGAGATGTATATAGATGTTACAGTGTGTTTTTTGCATTGTATTGCCTGATTTTAACTTCTCCCAAATATGCTTAATGGGGTTGGCATCCCATGATTGTGGAGAGAAACCAAACCACATTAACACTCATTAGTCTTCCTTGGAATTCAGATATACTTAGCATAGCTTTAATGTGTATTTTTTTAGTATCATTACCTTGTAAGAAAATAAATGCTCTTCCACATGACATAAAGCCAGAAGGGATGCATGCCCCTGCAGAATATAGTGGTACTTCTCTTTTGTGAAGTGTTATTGATCTTGTACAAGTCCCCAACTCCAGAATAGCAAAGCATTCCCACATTTAAAAATTTCCCACACTATAATTTATTGTAGGTTTTACACACTTGTGCTGTATTCTACTCACAAAAAAATTTGATTAATCAGCAGGATGTTTTCCAGCCTTTCACTGCAAAATGTCTGTATTGTTTGGTTCATGTTTAAGAACACACTTTGTCAGTCATCTCTTGATTTTCTAATTGCTTACTAACATAGGATGTTCCTAGATCAGATTGGCTTGTATTATGAATGCAGATGATCTTTAATTAATACAATATTCTTCTTATACTTGAACCTTTTTGGTTTCCCTGGTCTTTTTTTGGAGGCAAATGATTTAGTTTTGAAAATCTCTTTAAAGTGTGTTTCACTGCTTTTTTAGACATTATCAACTTAGCTGCCATTCCACACTGGTAAAGTTGTTCAGCACTTTGATATGATACAGACAGGATAATGTAATAATGTATAATTTAAACATTGTTTTCAAGTAGTTTAGTAGATATATATTCTTTAGTATGTTGCTTAAGGAAAGCATTACACTAAGTATTCTAGTGGGCACTTGTTTTAATTTGTTTAGAGGTTGTAGTGAAATTATATGATTGATTTTGGAATGTTGTCAGCTTGGGCTACTTAGCTTGAGAAACAAAACTAGTATTTTTCTCTGTAAATAGGAAGTAAGAGCAGTATTTAGTTTCTTATATATTTAGGGAATCCCTGGACATGAGTTTCAATTTTGTGCTTGTTATAGAAAGTATAGGAAGTATTAGTTATCATGAGCTTGCGCAAGGAAACTTGTTGTGAACTCATGGTTACACTTGCACTACTTGTAATAATGATTGTGCTCCACTTGTAATCTAGGCCCAAATTTGGGCATTTATTGGCATGTTAAATGTATAAGAAAAGGAGCTGTATGTGTAGAAAATAAAAAAATCATAAAAAATAAGTAATAGGAAACATAGACAACAATCAGTGTAAACTGCTTTTATTAACAAAAGTGGTTGATGAAAAACACTAAATACTACTGGGTGTAGGTCAAGAGATGGATCCCGAATGTTTCACTGTTAGTCATTTCTCAAATAAAATAAAAGCTGCTAAAGATAATTAGCTTTTCAGCAAAATGTTGTTGTCATACCCTATTAATGTTCAAATAACAGCAATGTAAATTACAAACTTTTAAAAATGCTACAATTTACCATCACTAAAAATATTTGAAGATACACTAAAAATAAAGGCAACCTTCATTCATCAGAAGATGAATAGGTAACTTTATTTCATCATGGCTTCAGCGCTAATCTAACTACCTCAGGCCGCCCAAAGCACAGCTCAGTTTTTTCATTGAGGTGATATTTCCACCTCTTAGTCAATAGCCATGCTTGTTCTTCGTCATTATGCCATAGGCTAGCACGGCTATTGACAAAGAGGTGGAAACATCTCATTGAAAAACTGAGCTGTGCCATTGGTTGGAGGCTCTTGGGATTACGCTGATACCGTGGTGAAATAAAGATACTTATTCATCAGTTTTATTTAAACTCATGAATGAAGGTTGCCTTTATTTAAGTGATGGTAAATCCTAATGTTTTTGAAATGCTAAAATTTAAAATCACTTTTAAACTGAATAAAGTTCATTTGGAACTATAACTAAGACAATACCAAGTTATACCAAAATAAATTACATTTGAAGTATTCCAACAATGAATTGAAAGTTCAGGCAGAGATGTGTCTAGACTCAATAAGGTATATCCTGATAGGTTTTCTAAACTAATTGGGTTAGTTTGCTAGTGGTAAGCTTGCAAAGATGCAAAATTTGCAAAGGTGCTGATTAAATGCCTTCTCTTATCTAGGGCCTATGCTCTTTTAAGCAGTTAGGCACTTTCTCCTAGTTAGCAATACCTCAATTTACACCAAACACCCTTAGTTCTTACATTATAGGCAGAAGCAGTAAATTACTGTACCATCCACTATAGATAATACTGATAGCTCCCCAGAGTTCCTTTCTTTTTAAAGTATAATAATTAGGAAGAGTTTGACATTTTAAATAATTTAGTGATACATTCTCCTGATCTTGCATTGGATGCAACTGAGCCCATTTACATTTTGATATTTTGTTTTCTTTTAGGAAAATATATATTTGATATTAAAATATATTTAATATGAAGTCAAAATTAAGAAATGGGCACAGGACTATTCTATAAAAGGGAAAATGTAATATATGACAAACAATATTCATACATTATTATCATGTAACTCTTTGTTATTCATTTGGGAATCCATAGTCAAGACTTTGGAGAAAAGTATATTTCAAATACCAGACATCCATATGCTTTTGCCAAATAAAGATGCTTACATATGTTACACAGCATGCTTTAGGGATAAGATGTCTGGTTTTATTATTCTAAGATGCTCACCTTCATTAGAGCACTTATCATAAAATATGGATCTATATTCCTATGGGCCATAGTTCACTCACATTTTTGCCACCTGTCAACATAGAACAAATTATTCTTAGGATAGGTGATAAAACAAGAACAGCAATGGTTTACATGAATTTACTGGAAGCTTAATAGATGCCTGAGCTACTAGATGAATACATAGGAAATCAATCTTGTCATCTGTTAGTCTCTGAAGACTTGCAATGAATAGTTATATACATGTTTATAGATATCAGTTAGACAGATTGCCAATCACACTATTGACTCTGTAGCAGTAAGAAAGACCTCAATCTCATGGAGTCAAAACACCAGATCTGAGAACAACTTATCTTTCAAAACTTGGTGTTTACTTATACTCTCTGCATGTACACTAAACAGATATTTAATTAATTACTGGAGCAGTTTGAAGCTAGTGCAAACCTGCTTGTAAGTTTTAGAATATTCCTCACTGGATCTAATGAAAATTTTTGCACTCTTAAGCAACTGAACATATTTACTTAAAAGACACATACAATTCAAAATGTATCCTTCATGATTCAGATAGAACATACAATTTTAAACAACTTTCAAATTTACTTTTTAAATATTCTTAGTATACATTAGCAAGAGCACTACATGGTGTTACTTTTTCCTGCCATGAAGTGCTTCAGACAGTTGCACGCTACCTATATAGATATCTCTTCTACAAAGAATAACAGGGACAAAGCAAATTTGATAATAATTGGAAACTTTTTAATACGGTATGCTCTGTTTGAATCATGAGTTTCATAGTCCTTAAAATGTTAAAAGTAAATTAGACTTCTACATTGTATAACATGCATATGAACAAGCAGAATGTACACGTTTTAGTACAACATTTTAGGTCATTGCATATTAGAGGCTATGAATACCAGTGTGAAACAAAAGTTTTGTTAAGGACATCAACATATAATAATATATGGTTAATTGTGCAACTGAACTCTTCTGAAGTTCATGGAATAATTTTGAAGTCTCAACCTTTATAAATTCAGAAATTTAACATATATTTTTTGACTATTTAAAAATCTTTTTCATGTTTTCAAACTCAATATGGGATTCATTGATCAAATGATGGGCGGACATGATTCGCGGTAGCCTTGCTACGAGCAGGCAGCATACGCTGTCCGCATTTACATTACACAGGCATTGCAGAAGCCCAATCAATAGATCAAAGATGTAAACATGAATAAAAACAAATGTATACTAAGGTCCAGATTACAAGTGGCACGCTAACACTCATTGCAGATTGATATTACAAGTCAATGGTAAAACAGATTTACCAGAAAAAGTTAGCACAGTCAACATCATTCTAGCACACCCTATACTTTAAATGAATATTGCGACCATGCTAAACATTACCGATATTACAAGTTGCAAGTTATGGGTTGTGCTCTAACAAAATCACAAATAGTGCTAGAATATTCAGTATGACCTGAAACCTGAAGTAAAGTGTAAGGATTAAAAAAAGTTTCACAAAATATGTAAAACATATTAAAATAAAGTATTGCATATATATATATATATATATATATATATATATATATACACACATATTTTTTATAGAAATACTTCAAATACGTTCAGCATATACATCTCAAAATATATCTATATATACAGTATATATGTATATATATATATATATATATCTATCTATATATATACATACATATAAATATATATATATAGATAGATATTTTACAAACAATATATATAGTTATAATGGTCTTGCTATCCAAATGCCAGCAATTACATGGAAGCACTATTATTTTAACATGTCTAATATCATATAAAAGATATTACAATTTAATCTATGTGTTAGTGTAACAAATACATAAAACAAAGTACATAAAAAAGAAGGTTTATGAGTAAGGCTCACTCTGAAACGTGTACGACCATTTGATAGCTCACATTTGTCTTGGGGGATACTTTGTTTTAATCATTATGCAATAAAGGCTTGAGTTTTAGAAGATCTGTGGAATTATACTTTTTCACTTGAAACCAATTGCATAAGAAAAGTCTCTTTCTGCATTGTGCCACTGCAAAGAAATAAGACAGCGCTCTTTTAAACGTATGCCAAAGTACAGAGCTGTCTCTTTTTTCTTTGCAGCGACACAATGCTGAAAGAAACTTTTCGTATGCAATTGGTTTCAAGTGGATGTTTGCCTTTTACTGGACTTATTAATTGAAAACAATTTATTTTTAATTGTGGCAAACTTTGCTTTATATACATTGTTTTATGTATTTGTTGCACTAATATACTTATACACATGGATTAAATGGTGATATCTTTTATATGATATTAGACATGTCCTTATTTGTAGCTTATTTGTAGTGCAAACTAGTCATTTGTTTGTGTTTGTTAAGTTATATAGGGGAGTAGAGGACCTTTTCGGTGTAGTCTACATTGTTTTTTTACAACAGTTTCCAGCACATGACAATGATATATTTTATCTTATCACTGTTGTGAAATAAAAAATTTAAGAAAATCATATCAATAATTGACATTTTTTTATTCATAGGCAACTTTATTAGGTTTATAGGTTTATAAAATACATATGAATTTACTTATATAACTTATTTCCCCATAAAAAGAAGCAACTTTAAAATTTGCTTCCTAGGAAAAATAATATCTCATACTAATAGCAACTAATGACAATACTGTAGTTTTAAGGGCCTAGTTTCTCATCAAGCCAATATGGATACTGAGGTTATTTTAAAAAAAAGCTTACTAATTTAAGCTTTAGCTAAATATTTTATAAATTATTTAAATAATTAAGTAATCTAGATGCTCACTGTTAAAGATGCCACTTGCATTAGATCACTGTGATAACAGGAGGCATTGTCCTTTTACAAAAAGTAGAATCTAAATTCTCTTGGGGGCTTGAAAGATCATTCCATTATTACAGCTTTGCAGCAGATGATTTTTTCAGATACATTTATCTTATTTTTTTTAAAACTTTATGAAGTAACATATGTATATTTAATTTTATTAATAATCAGCTAGATTACGAGTTTTGTTTTCGTGTTTTAACGCTGAAAAAATGGCAATTTCAGCTTTAAAACAGCAACGCAGCCATTACTAGTCTTTTCGGTATAGCTGTACAGCAAGCCTTTTAGCCTGTAACGCAACATCAGTCCCGCACTCGAAAAAAACGTTTTTGTGTGGGATTTCTATAGCGCTGCCATTACAAGGTTTGTGGTGAGGCTAAAAAGCTTGCGTTACACCCTATAATGACCCGATCCGTTCCGTAATCTGAGACCAGTAGTTATGAGTTTTTTTGCAACAAAACTGTTAAACAAAACTCATAACTAAAGTGTTACAAAGTACACTAACACCCATAAACTACCTATTAACCCCTAAACCGAGGCCCTCCCGCATCGCAAATACTATATCAAACTTATTAACCCCTAATCTGAAGCTCCCGACATCGC
>CAJPDP010885169.1:0-11145 GCA_905336975.1 Bombina variegata variegata
GTGAGATACAGGGTCAAAGTTTACTCAATGATGACAAATAGGGAGCGGATCGAACATCACATGTGTCCGCCCGCCGTTGCGAACGCGAACATGCTATGTTCGCCAGGAACTATTCGCCGGCGAACAATTCGAGACATCACTAATAGCAACCTCACATGCTCACCTCATAGTCATAGCTGTATTAAACATTAAAATAGCTTACAAAAACAACTGGTTCGGATATTAAAATATTGTTTTCACAATGTCCATTCAATTTTGCATTTAAATCCTTTCATATTCTGAAAATTGTTTTTTTTGTTTTTGTTTTCAAAAGAGCTTTATTGAAATATAGCATGATAAAGTTACAACAATAATAGATCATACAGTATAGTTATGTTTTATCAAAATATTGGTATATTAACCTCATTGCCTAGGTATGCTAAAAGCACTGTATGTCCATATACGCTCCATCATTTTCATTTTTTTTAAACATTATCTATAATAATAAGTAAACAATATTGTATATTCTAACTGGGACTATCAATCCCCAAGACAATTCAAAACATTTTAACAGAAACAGAAATCCGAAATAATTAAAAGTTAAAAGTGCCCCGCAACCCTTTTTTGTATATCTAAAGAGTTACAACCTTCTGAGTCGTGACATGTAGTAGTTGTACATCTCTGAGAATCAACAGAGCGGGTAAAGGAGAGAGAGGGAGGAAAGGAAGGGAGAAATTTTTTTTTTTTTTATTTAATTTAAGTCAATCACCTAAGTAGAGCTGCGTCCCATTTTGCCAGCATCAACTCGTGTGTCACAGCTTTACCCATTTCCCAGTAATTTCTCCTATCTAGATTTAAGGTGTGTGTAACCTGAGTTATCCAATGGTCCAGTGTGGGGATCGACGTTGATTTCCACCTCTGGGGGATAAGTGCTTTGGCACTGTTTAGAAGGATCATGAGAAGCGACATGAGTGGAGCCTCGTCGACTTTGAGCAAGTGATGGAAAAGCAATGTTTCTGGTCTCAGAGGCAGTAATATTGAAAATTTGTGTTCAATAAAGGTGAAGACCTCAGTCCAGAATGGGATGATTCTCTCACAATTCCACCATATGTGCAAAAGATCAGCTTCCTCCCCGCAACCCCTCCAGCACCTTCCATCCGTTTTTTTTGTATATTTGTCTTAATCTAGTGGGAGTCAGATACCAACGCGAAATGAATTTGAAATTCATCTCTTGTGTGTTGGCAGAGATTGACGATGTCTTGTGCTTATAAAAGATTGCCCCCCAGTCCTTTGGGTCTATATGTGTGTTCAAATCCAAGTTCCATTTATAAACATAGGAAGGCAAAGTATCGATGGGTGTCATCAGTTTATATATTTTGGACAGCATGTGACGTGCAGGGAATTCCTGCACACATAAACTCTCAAATGGTGTAAGTTGCCTGGCCAAGGAAGATCTTCTGGTGTGTGATTGTATGAAATGGGCAACCTGGGTATACGCAAACCAGGAGGTAAACACTGAGTCCTCCATTTCCATCAACTCATCTTGTGGTATCAGTTTGCCCTCCCTAATCAGAGAGTCAATTGCTCTATTCTGCATGTGAGTGGGTATTATGTCAGAGTGATAACTTCCAGATATAGGAATCTCAGGGTTCCCTTTAAAGGGTGTAAGGGGAGAGGGAATAGATGATATGTGCGATGAAGTGTTCAGTAACTTGTCCCACTGATTAAATAATTCACAGAGAAGTGGGTACATTTTGATTAATGAGGGTCTACTTTGTGGGGGAAGCCAAGCGAGTGCTCCCACATTTTCCACCTTCAGGATCTCCGAATCCAAGTGGATCCATTGTTTCTGATCGGATTGGGAACACCATTCTGGGATTCGTTGTAAAAGGGAAGCCACCCTATAACGGGTTAAGTCTGGGATGCCCAATCCTCCCCTCTCCCTAGGCAGGTATAGTGTTTTCCTTTGGACCCTAGGCCTAGTTTTATTCCAAATGAATGCTTCCACTGTGGATTGCAATTTAGTGAGGTATTGATAAGGCAATGGTAAAGGTACCGTCTGGAGAAGATAGAGAATGCGGGGTAGGACATTCATTTTTAATATTTGTATCCTGCCAAACCAGGAAAAGAGTTTGCCATTCCACCTAGAGAGGTCATATACAATCTCGTTTTGTATGAGAGCGTAATTGGCCTTAATCATCTCTAAAGGATTTGCCAAAAGGTAAATACCTAGATATTTAAGTTTTTGGGGCTGGATCCTCAGGGGGCAGTAGGATGCTATTTTTTCCACTGTGTCCTGGGGATAGTCACACTGAGAAGTTCAGACTTGGTAAGGTTAAGGTGAAAATTTGAAAATTTGCCATAAGTTTGGAATTAATTGAGTAAAGCTGGGATGGATTTGTCTATATCAGTCAGCGTCAATAATACGTCGTCGGCATAAAGAGCTGTTTTATATTCCATATTGGATACTTTGATGCCCTTTATCTGTTGATTGTATCTAATTTTGTGCACCAGTACTTCAATGGAAAGAGCAAATAGTAAGGGGGACAAGGGGCATCCCTGGCGTGTGCCATTACAAATTTGAAATGGGTCTGACAGGAGGTTGTTAACTTTAACTCTGGCTGTGGGGCATGAATATAGAGCAAACATTTTCCCAATAAATTTATCCCCCAGGTTCATGGATGACAAGGTGGCCCTGAGAATCTCCCAGTCCACCCTGTCAAAAGCCTTCTCGGCGTTGGTGGAAATTATTGCTAAAGGTATATGGCTATTTCGTGAATATGAGATCAGTTGGGTTATTTTTAAGGTATTATCCCTAACCTCCCTCCCTGGAATAAAACCTACTTGGTTCGTATGAATTAGTAGTTTTAATAAGGGATTTAGTCTATTAGCCAGCACTTTGGCATATATTTTTACGTAGGTGTTCAAAAGGGAGATGGGGCGGAAGTTTTCTGGCTTAGTGGGGGGTTTCCTTGGCTTAGGTAATACTGTGATATGTGCTTCCAGCATGTTTTTGGTAAAGCCTGTGTCACCTTGCAAAGAGTTAAATAAAATAGTAAGCTGGGGTGCAAGGATATGTATATATGTCTTATAGTATTTGTTACCATATCCATCTGGCCCTGGGCTCTTGCCCACCGACAGATTCCTAATGGCCTCCACAATTTCCTTATCGGTAAAGGGGGCTCCCAAAGCATTAGAATCCTCTTCATTAAGCCTGGGGAGGGAGGGACAAGAGAGATAATTTATCAACCCATGGCCATTACCCTCAATACCTAATGTAGGTGTATTACTTTGTTCCTTTTGTAAATTGTAAAGAGTGGAATAATAGGTTTTAAATGTTTCAGCAGTTTGTGGACTGTCCTCACTTGTCCGACCTGATTTGTCTTGTAGGGAATGTACATATGCTTTTAATTGCTTACGACGAAGCGCTCTAGCCAAAAGACGCCCTGCCTTATTTCCGTGCTTATGATAATATTGTTTTAATGAAAAAGAACTGCGATGTTGTTCTTGCTGTAAATATTGCTGTAGTACTGTTCTTTTCTGTGCTAACTGTTCCGTGAGATTTGTGCTAGTTGGGTCTTGTTTGTGAAGTCATTCTGCTGTATTAACCTCGTCTATTAGTAGTTGGTATTGCATTCTAAGTCTTTTCTTTAAGCCAGCTTTGTGTTTGATAAAGTTGCCCCTAATGACGCATTTATGCGCTTCCCAGACCGTAGTATATGGCATTACGTCAGTGGCGTTTAGTTGAAAAATTCTGTCAGTGACTTATCAATAGCAATTTTAAATATGGGATCATTCAAAAGTGCGTCGTCGAGACGCTATTGAAAAGGTGTCATTGGTGTTTTGGGCCATCCCAGCATGCACAGTACTGGGGCATGGTCCGACCATGTTATAGGAAGTATTTTAATCGACCGCACATATGATAAACACAGTGGATCGGTCAAAAAATAATACAGCCGGGAATAGGTTTGATGGGGATGTGAAAAAAGGTGTAATCCCTATCCCTAGGGTTAAAGGATCGCCAGACGTCATGTACAGCTATGTTGCGGAAGCAGTTACCAATGCTTTTAATGTACTTTCTAGATATTGTTGAGGTTCCCCCAGAGGTGTCCACACTAGGATCCAAAGGTACGTTAAGATCCCTTCCCATAATAAGGGAGCCTTTTCTACAATCTAATGTAGTGTTTGCTATTCCTCAGATAAAAGAATGCTGTGCTGAGTTGGGTGCATACCAAACAGTAGACCAGTGAGTATCAGCAGTCTACCATCACGATCCCTTTCAATGTGTAGTAAGTGGAATGGGATATTCTTATGAATAAGGATCCCAACTCCACATTTTTTATGAGGACCTGAGGAGAAAAACATGGTGGGGTACATCATGGAGGGCCACTTAGGTTCTCTCCCTTTTATAAAGTGCGTCTCTTGGACCAGTACAATGTCCCCCTTAAGTCTGTTAAATTCTCTGAGTGCTATGGATCTCTTTTCCGGCTGATTAAGGCCCTTAACATTCAATGTTATAAAGTTAATTGTACACACTTGGGAAGCCATTTAAAAAAAAGAAAAAAAAAAAAAGGGGGGGAGGGTGGATGGAGGTAGGTGAGGAAAGGAGGAGGGGGAGGTGAAACTCCTGAGATATAGAGATGTAGAAGTATAAGTATTATACGGGTAAGATTTGTACAAATCGAGTGCCTCTAGTATACTATTAGTATGGGCTGTGGGTAAGATGAAAAGAGAAAGGTAAGCAAGTAAGAAAAATAAATGGAAAGAGGTATAGTGTAATTAGAGGTATTTAGTATTTAATAAAGAAGAGAGAAGAATAAAAAGAAGAATTAGTGTAACAACATAGGGGTTGAGCTAAGGACCTGCAGGATCCGTATAACTTGGCTAGTTTAAGTAAGAAATTACTCTTAGAGCACACAGCCCAACCTTAAGTTAATATTGTGACCAGGGATTTTCAATGCTGAGTGTTTGGGGGTTATACCATTTTTCTAGGAGTGTGTGCCCCATATCCACCTCAATATTCCAATCCAGAGTGTAATAGGACATTACCTCCCAGCCAGTGTAAGAGGAAGCTAACTTCACTGCTTCCCTCTATTAGTACCTGTGAACATAGTCTCCCTAGATATGCATTGCAGAGCAGTCTTATCCCATATTTTGTACAGCCAACAATATCTGCTATATAGTATGAGAGGTCAGATCAGTATGATTTTGTGCGCACAACAACATCCCCACACTGCAATCCAACAAACGTGTATACATATAATTTCCCTTTGCACACCTAATCTTTGCCTAGCAAAAATAGTCATATATATATAAACAATAAACCCAATAACTTCAAAAAGAAAGAACACAATGGTATGAAAAACAACAACATTTTCATATAATCAGACACTTTAAAACATTGGTACTTATCATGTAGGCCAGTCTCTCATGTAGTGTAGAACATCTTGGCATGTCTCTAGTCCATGTTACAAGCTGCCAATAATGACGTCAGTTGTCTGTAGGCAGCTGAGTTTCCTGGTCTGTAGTAATGGCATGTGTGGTCACAGTTCTCTGATCGGGTTGAAGTGTTGGATCAGGAATTGTCACTCCCAAAGCACTGCAAAAGCCGGATAAATCTTCCATGTTGCGAAAAATTACTGTCTTGCCATCTTTTGAAGCTATTATGCTTACGGGAAAGCCCCACCTGTAGTTGATTCGATTAGACCTTAGGGCCTCTGTAATGAACCTAAGTTCTCTTCTCTTCTGTAATGTGGCCGGACAGATGTCCGAGAATATAGAGATGTTGATTCCAGCGTGTGTGATTGGCGCCTTTGCCCTGGCACAATGCATGATGTCTTCCTTCTCTGCGAAGTTGAGGACTCTTGTAATGATGTCCCTTGGGGGGGCCTTGCTATTAGGCTTCTGCCTTAAGGCTCTGTGCGCCCTCTCTAGGATGATATCCGGCGCATTCGGTGTTCCCTTTATGGTGCGGAAAAGATCCTGTAGATATCCATTTAGGGCTGTTGGACTAATCGTTTCCGGCACCCCCCTAATTCTTAAATTATTCCGCCTATTGCGGTTGTCCAAGTCCTCAACTTTGTCCATTAAGTTATATATCAAGTTTTCCTGATGTAAAGTTTGTTTATTAACATCCTGGACATCATTGTATAACGTTTCATGTGCTTCTTCTAGTGTGGTAACACGTCTAACAACCTTATTTATGTCCTTTCTTATCTCCCCAAAGAGACCCTTTACCTCCTTCATGACTTCTTTAATATCATCCTTGGATGATAGCATTTTGAGATCTTCCCTTGTGAGGTTGGTATCCTGTTGTCGCTGTATGTCCTGTGGCTGTTTTAAGGGCTCTTTCTCCAATTGTTCTGTGCGATCCTCTATAACAGTGTCTTCTTTTTTAAGGTATTGGGTCATAGTTGCTGTTTTATGTGATTTATCCATTTTGGGTATTTGGCATTTCGTTTTTATCAATTCTGAGCCCTAAACTACTGCAAAGAGTAATCTTTATCACTATATATAAGTTAGTTTGTGTGGGGACAGATGTGTCTATATACCATTCAGTTGTGTTTTCTCAGCCCCATGCAGATATGTATTACATGTTGATCTCAGCAGCTAGTGTGCTATAGGTAGCTCTCTGTTAAAACGTGTGTAGGGACCTCTAAAGTGCGTGTGAGACTGCAGCATCCATGTTGCAAATGAGGCCTGATCTGCAAAAGGCAATATTCTATTTATTCAGTATACTCTAATAAAAGCGAGTACCTAGTACTGATTGCAAATGTCAAAGTCCAAATAACATGGGTGGTAAGTAAATGTATTACCTCCAAGGAGCAATCTGGTGATATGTGAAGCTGCTCCACTTGTAAGGCCGTCTCACTGATATGCGACACTGATTTGGATAGGCTGTCTAAATGTGCCCGGTCACCATTGCAATCTGCCCTGTCAGCTCCCCGCCGAAAAACAAAGGCGGTGTAAGCAGCATCTATGTGTCATCCGGCTGTGCGCATCGGTCTTAATAAGGCAGCTCAGTGTGAAACCAGGCTCCGGTATTCCCCCAGTATTCAGGTGCGACGTGTGATATGCTGTTGCCGTTAACGGCTTCTGCAGGCCTCATATGACGTAGGTCCTCATAAACACAATTGCGGCTATCCCCGGGCGCTATGTTTTATCCCTGATGCCAATATATGAGTTCATTCAAGCTTGGGTCTAAAAGTTTGGGTGTTATATGCTCCTTTTATATTCCTGCAGGGCTTTTAGCAACGGAGCTAGCTTATTCTGTGGCCATCTTCCTGCTCAGCCAAGCTCCGCCCCCCTCTGAAAATTGTTTTTAAGAATATATTAACAAAATTTAGCAAGGAAAGGGTTCATTTCTGGTCTATTCATGTTTTAGGCCATTTCATTGTACTGTTACCTTCAACAGTACTTTGATCTGAGAGAATTCAACAGCAGTATCCCAGTACATCACAAATCATTTAGAGTAATTTTTCTCATTTTTTTTTATTGTGACTCACTGTTTTGAGATTAATTTTATAAGGTAGATTTACCAAACAGCGGATGCTGCTATCCACCCCCATACTTTACGGCTCGCGGAAATGTAAGTTAAAAAGCAGCAGTCATAAGAACACTGCTCTTAAACATCGTCCGCCAACTCTGAGGTGGTGGACAGCAATCAGCCCCATTGGATATGATCAGGTTGATTGACACCCCCTGCTAGCGGCTTGTGCAATGATAAATGCCGACAGCGTATGCCGTTGGCATTTACCGATGTGCGGCGGACATAATGTAAATAAGAATAATAAGAATGTGCAATATTAAAATAAGTAAAAATAGATACCTAAGGACACAAAAGAAGATTAGTACAATCACGCTTACAGTTTACACACTTTATGCAGACATGACAAATATGCATGTGTTCCATGGGAGTTTACTGGGCATTCCATTGGAGTAACCTGTATTTTAAGGTGGAAACATCACAGTGGGTTTCTAATATTCAAAGCACTGTCCTCCATCTTAGCTATTCCTTTTCAGCCATATCAGTCTCACTGCTATTTCCTAGTGTGACAAATCTAGTGAATCTACAGGGAAACTGAATTTACATAGAATAATTTGAAGTGTTACTACACAGTTTTTTTTTTTGTAAACGCACAGCCTATTTTGTGTAAACACACTTTAAAGACAAACCACCTCCCCACACACACATTGTCTACATCTCATCTCAGTGGGGATGTCAGCGGACTTTTGCTGATGTTGCGATTCCCATTATATCCTATTGGAGACACATCGCTACTTGTCAGCACAAGGTTTAGCCCACTTTTTTAGAATGTATTGATAGATGGATGGACTGCAAGCCTGAATACAATTTTAAAGATATTTTAGTAAACTCATGCACCATTTTACATGATATCTACTCCTGTACTGAATATATTTGTTATTATTTATTTTTATAGAATAACACATGTACAGTCTTATATAGGTTCTGGATATACATAGAAAAGTGTAAATGTTTGCATTACAGTCAAGTTTAAAAGAAATGAAAATGAAAATTAACAAACAACTGTTATTTAAAAATAATTTTTAATAGGTTATCTAAGAATAAAATAAGTGATATTTATTATTAAAGGTGCATAGATGTATCACACAGACTTTAATAAATGCAATTACATGTAGGAAACACAACATATTCTTGCAAATAAATATTGCTAACATCAAAATATGAGACCACTGTGAAATTCTCCATGTCATTTTTGTCACATATTAATCACTTAGGGCCAGATTACAAGTGGTGCTCTAATAAACGCTCCCGCTTGCGCGTTAATTGCGCCACATGTAAGCGTTTCGCATTTGTTGGGTTGTGCTCGTATTATGAGTTGAAAGTAAACTGTTTTTGCTCACGTGCTACCCTGATGAGAGCAAACACCCGCGATACACCCCTTATTGCTCGGGTTCAAATCTTTGCGCTCCACTCATAATCTGACCCTTAATATGTTGAGACACCTATAGGATGCCTTACACACTGCAGACAGGGCTTATCCTTGGTACCCACAATATTCAGTACAAATATATATATATAGCTGATGGGGCTCCTGATGTCATATTAGTATTGGCCTTATTGAACATATTTAACCATCACTTTTTTTTTTCATGATCTCTGTAGGGATGAAATGATCATACTAATATGTTTTGGCGCTTTTTTAATGTAATAAATGCAATTTGTTTAGTTGGAAGTTATGTAATGTGCATTTATAAGGACTGCTTGTTAGGTGAAAGCATTATCATGAGCTCAGAGTGAGCACTGGTATTGAGTGGTAGAATTTGGGTGGGTTTAAGGAGGGGCTCTTTTTATGTGACTTTATGGGCGCATCTTTCATTACATTTAGGAGTATCCACATATGTGCATATTCATGGTGATTTATCTCTCTAAGACAGCTGCTTCTTAACTTGCAGTAAGCAGGCTCACATGAGCCTGCACCTCAAAGGCTACAAGGGAGCTTTGCAGCTTGATAACTGAAGCCAAAAGGAGTACTTACGCCAGTGGGCCAGAGGCACCCACAGCTAATTGGAACAGTAAGCGTCTTGAGTTTTGTATATAATATGTTTAGTTATGTATAATGAAACAACTTTGCAATATACTTTAATTATTTATTTTCCCAGTTTTCGTGTAATAAAGCTCTGAAATTTTAATTCCCAGAACTTAAACTGCACTCTAATGACTTATCTAGGCTTACTCTGCTATATATCTTTTCCTTACTGTCTTCCACCAAGATTACAAATTATGCGCTAAACTGGGTGCGTAAATAATGCAAAAAAATTTGTGATATCGCACTCTCCATAGCGCTACCATTACAAGTTAATGAAAAACCTTCTTTTGTTGTGCGGTATGGTGCGTTAAGCGGATTGGTGATCGCAGTAAAAGAAAGTTACGTTAAAACCTAACACCCTAACATAAACCCCTAGTCTAAATACCCCTAATCCACCACCCCCCGACATAGCCGACACTAAATAAACTTATTAACCCCTAAACCGCCACACACCCACATCGCTAACACCTAAATAAACTATTAACCCCTAAACCACCGCCCCTGACATAGCTGACACTAAATAAACCTATTAACCCCTAAACTGCCAGCCCCCCACATCGCTACTACTATAATAAAGTTGTTAATCCCTAAACCAGCGCCCACCCATATCACCAACACTATATTAAGCTATTAGCACCTAAATCGCCGGTCCCCCACATCGCTACTCCTATAATAAACCTATTAACCCCTAAACCGCCGACCCCCTACATTGCTTATACTAAACTAAACCTGTTAACACCTAAGCCGCTGGCCCCTCACATTGCAAATCACTAAATTAAATGATTAACCCCTAAACCTAACACCCCCCTAACTTTAAATGAAATTTATAATATAACTATCTTTAAAATAAATAAAAACTTACCTGTAAAATAAATAAAAAAATATGCATTATGAAAGAAAAAAATTGGGTTTAGTATCTCTTTAAAGTACAGTGCAGTGTACACCCATTATGTGTTTGCAGTTTGTTTTTAACCAGCTGCAGTTTATATCTATTTTTAAGAAGTTAAAAATATTTGGATATATCTTGCAATTTGAATAAAATATTTCTAGTGATTCATAACTCTATGATAATGTTTAAATATTTTAAATAATCCAGTTAAATGTAATACTAATAAATGAATGTTTATAGTAGGATGTATGTAATTATTCTAGTACACTGTCCCTTTAAATCCATAAGAATCTGTCCCATGTAGTGACCTATGTATTTACATAGAGGCCACTTTGTACCATACAAAAAAAACTCCATTCAAGATTAGCATGTGGATTACATAAACTTATTTGTGTTTGCACAATGTGAATATGTTTGGAACATTGTTCACGCACTCAAAATAAATCTCTATCAATGTGTTTTAACCCCTTAAGGACCGGGCATTTCAGACAAAAACTTCCCCAAAAGACTAGAGCATTTTTAGCATTTTTGCTATCACTACATTTAAACAGAAATAGAGCCTTTTTATATTTACCTTTCAAAACTATATATTTTTTTTAGTAGACAACCCAAAGTATTGATCTAGGCCCATTTTGGTGTATTTTATGCCACCGTTTCACCACCAAATTCGATGAAATAAAAAAATCGTTACCTTTTTCACAATTT
>CAJPDP010885238.1:0-11383 GCA_905336975.1 Bombina variegata variegata
ACATTGAGCTCATGCACGTGAAGTTACCATGGAGTCAGCTCTGATTGGCTAAAATGCAAGTCTGTCAAAAGAACTGAAATAAGGGGGCAGTCTGCAGAGGCTTAGATACAAGGTAATTACAGAGGTAAAACGAGTATAATTATAACTGTTGGTTATGCAAAACTGGGGAATTGGTAATTAAGGGATTATCTATCTTTTAAAACAACAAAAATTCTGGTGTTGACTGTCCCTTAATGCATTATATACTTTATTAATAACAGGGAATACTGAAATGTCTCAGTTCCAATGTGTATCTTTCTTGTTAGATATGAAATCCAATATGTTCAGCATAAAAAAGGTAAAGCCTGGGTTTCACTATTATCAGTCTCTACAGATACAGATTGGGGCGTTTTCAATGTTCTTGGTTATTTGGTAGTTTAGAAATTCTAGTTAATTAATATACTGTATAGCTAATAAGTATAATACCTTATAACTATTTTGACTAACTAGTGCTGAAGTTATAATAATAATTTTTTCTACTTTTTTCACAAAATATATAAACGAAAACAGGTCTATAAGAGTTGTACATATTACACACTATACATTACAAGACAGGTATTTGGTAATCAAACATTCTTGGCACTAAACAGGGAAGATGATCAAGGCACCTTTACTCACCTTAACTGAGGCTGAATAAGTACACTTAACTGCTGGTGTATCAAAACAGGGGAAGAACGAGCGGTTGCAGACAGAGTGTCCCTGAGTGAACACAAACAGCTGAGAGCTTCCATACGAGAGTTCAGGATCAAGCCACCATAACTGTGAACACAACAATTAAGAGATATTTAAATCTTTAGAAAAAAACAAAAAACTGGGGAAATACTATGTAAACACAGGAAACAAATAGCATTCAAAGCAACGATTAGCCTGAGAATAGTATGTATATTTTTAGAATTATATTATTAAATATTGAAGCTATAAGTGTAAATGATTAGTTTCTATAAAGTAATTGGTTCCATCATGCACAGATCATTATTAAAAGGACATGAAACCCAAAAAATGAATTTCATGATTCAGATAGCGCATACAATTTTAAACAACTTTCCATTTTACTTGTAATATTTATTTAATTTGCTGGCTTCTCTTGTTATCCTTTGCTGAAAGGTTTATCTGGGTAAGCACAGGAGCAGCAAAGAACCTAGGTTCTAGCTGCTGATTGTTGGCTGCATATATATAGCTATTGTCATTGGCTCACCCATGTGTTCATTTAGAAACCAGTAATGCATTGCTGCTCCTTCAACAAATGATACCAATAGAATGAAACAAAATTTGATCATTGCGCTCAATGTGTCCTGCCTTTTCATCTCTGAGCACTCTGCCGCATCAGGTCGCGTAGCTGAGCGCTCAGAGATGAAATATTTGAACTTCAGAAGTGATGCGACGCTGTGCAAAGCAGCTGCTTCGCCTCGCACTGCATGGCATTGCGCCGCTTCGCTTGCAGTGTGTCACAACCTTTAGGGAGGAAAGAGGACAGGTTTGAAAACCAGTGAGAGAGCATACAATCCCCCACCCCACTTTAAAAATTTCTTTCATGATTCAGATAGAGAATGCCTGAAGCCCTACATGACAAAAAATAGTGCTGCCATCTAGTGTTCCTGCTAATGTTGGCGCTCTACAAATAACCGATAATAATAATAATAATAATGTATAACATTGTTGCAAAACTGCTGCTATATAGTGCTGCAGACAATACACTCTTGAGCTTACATGTCTGCTTTTCAAAAAGGATAACAAGAAAATGAAGAAAATAGAAGTAAATTAGAAACTTGTTTAAAATGTTATGTTCTATCTAAATCATGAAAGAAAAAAAATTGAGTTTTATGTCCTTTTAATTATATTATCTAATTGTGCACAGCCTTTTTATATGCACACTTTGAAGCACCTGCTCCTACTGAGCATGTGCACAAGTTCGAAGGGTCTACGGATATGGGTCTGTGATTTGATGGCTATCACATGATACTGGGGGCTGACAAATGAAGGGAATTTTAAATTATTCCGAAAACAAATGTACTACTCATTTGAAATTCAGAGTAACTGCTATTGCATTACTTTTTACTATGCATGTGTTAATTATGCAATTCTACTGTATTTATTAGACACTTAGGTTCTTAGATGGGTCTGGTATAGTACCTTTTATGGCCCATAAAAACTGAGAAGTCAGTTATAGAAATATGGCACACAACACTAAAATTTCTATGGCAATTCCTACTACTTAGTGAGGCATGAATTCCCTCTTTAAGAGAGGATATGTTTTCTGTTTGTAGTTCTTTTCTTTAGGCAAAAAAAGAGTTCCTCTATACAGTGAATACTTTAGGTAATTGCCATAAAAATGGTAAGCTACGAATAAGAAAAACCATGAGCCCCAACAACGGAGAGCAGTCTTCTCTTTCAAAAGTGTGGCCTATGTGCGTTACAGGAAAGATAAGAAAACAGAAAACCTCCAGGTCTCTGGTACCTAATGGGCGGGGAATCACCATTATTAGTATGTGTCCTCATTTAAAAAAGTTAAAATTTCCTAATATAATGAGTCCCTTATTTTTTTTTAATTCTTGTACTACAGGACAAAGAATTGTGTACTGACCGTTGTAACCCATACACAGTAAATAAAGAGAAAACTACACAATTGTTTTCTAGGCAGCAGGGCCCTACTGTTTGCTTGTTTATAATTTTCTTCTCTATTGCACAATATGTTAGCATATTTTAAAGAGGATATATATTATATGAAACTATATTTAAACATAAAAATTTCAATTTAAAATGTTAAATTTAAGCTGTTTATTTTGAAACTAACAGGAAGTGCATGCATGTATACAACTTGTCCTTGATAAAAAAAAAACAACTCCCACAACTCTACTAATGGCCAGTGACACACACACTACAAGCATGACCACAAAAAAACGTTTTCAGCTCAGAAAATCCTCTCTCCATTATTTATACATCTTTAGAAATATGGTACATCAAGCAGCTCAAGCCAAGAAAGCCTACCAACAGCTTGTAAATCCCAAAATTTCTAAACGCCAGAGATAACATATTAAAAGGGAAATACAAAAAAATGTTTGTCTAACTTCATTGTGTTATTTTTTTAGTGTTTTCATTATCACAACATAAGTCTTGTCATAATTTGCTCTATACAATTCCCTAATTAACAGGTCATGGAATGGGTGAACACTCACCGCGGGCCCCTCGCCAGTGATGTAATGCACAATAACCTGGAATGTTTCATCAGGCTGTAAATTCTGAGGCACAAAGATGTTAAGAGCAGAGCCGTAATCAGTGAATTCATCAACCCTGAAGTCCAATGGGAAGCAGCAAATAGAATGGGAGGGCACAGAATTCATGGCACTATGTAACCCACAAGCAGGACTGAAGTTACTGGAAAAAGGATCTGAACCAGGAAGATCTGGGGTAGGAAAGTATGTTGGGGAGGCAGCTGCGAGGAAGCTGCCCTCCAGGCCTGGGGATATGACTGATTCTGGTGACAATGAATAGCAGGAAGATGAGTGTGAGGAAAAATCTACAGATGGTGAAAGTGGGGTTGACAAGGGTGACATGTGGTTAAAGGATGCTGGGCGTATATTTTTGAAGGAGGAAAGTGAAGGTTGGTGTCCATTAACAGAGGGACATGGGCATCCTGAAAAAACACAGGAGTCTATAGAGAGATCACAATCACCAGATTGCATGCTGGACAAGTGACTAGGCACAGGTGGCCTTGAAACTGAGAGGTCAAGAGGCTCTGGTGTATCCTCTGGTGAGTGCCTTGGACTTGCAGCAGGTGTTGGAGAAGTCACATACCATAAGTCATTAGGGTTAGGGCTTTGGGGTGACTTAGGAGACCCCAAGACATCCTCTGACTCCAGGTTATCAGTAAGTACAGGATGTGCACTTGTTTCAGCAGTGGCAGATTTCTGGTCAACCTGGGTACCTGACTGGTAAGTGGGGGCACATGGATGCTTAGCAGAGTCAGTCTCCTGTCTCCCTCCTCTCCGGCACCGGACAGAACTGACCCTGAGGGCTGGGTGGGTGTCCAGAACCAATGTCGAACTCCCAGGCAATAGAGGACTAAGTTCCAACACCAAACATCCAGCCAGCTCTCTGGACTCAGGCCGCAATTCTAGGCCCAAGTGAAAATGGTGCAGTCTAAAAACCTGAAAACTGGAGGCCGAAGCAGGATCCGGAGGTCCCGGAATGGAACGGGGTGTAGACGCAGCTCCAGGCCCAGGACGCAGAGGGCGGCGGCAACAACACAGAGCTGGACATGGTGTAGAATAGGACATTTCGATGCAAGTGGCTCAAGTAGCTTTGAGAGTCAAGAAAGACCGAGTACGGCCGTCTATTCTAAGTAAAATCCATTGGGGCCCCGAGAGGCCTTAGCCTGGAAGTACCACAACAGAAACCGGCCGGTCCGGGACAGGAAGTGACAGAGCTGGGAGGAGAGGCCTGTACCAGTACAACCCACCAAGCTTCTGAATCTGCACAGAACAGAAGCCCAGGAGAGGAGATGGGAGTCATTCTTACTCAATCTGGCAGCGTTTCATGGGCGGCAGTCATATAATGTTTAAAAGTCAGTGTTACAAGCCTTTGACATAAAGTACATATAACCTTTTATAATTTAGTGACAGCCAAGAAAATTGTTATCTTATCGGTGGAGTTGTAAGTAATTTGTTGGTAACAGACGATAATGCGTCCCAATAGTATATGATAGTCTAAAATCAATACACACGGCTATAGCGCTATGCTGTATAACCAATGGCATAGCATGTGATGATAATCTAATATACCTTTACATGTTAGTTGTTATAGGGTTTTGTTATTCTTTTAAATTCTCTGATTAATATTTTATTGTTACAACGTCAAACATTAGTGTAGGACAACGGAAAAACACAGAGAGACAGTGTCCTTATTACAACATCCTGTTTGGTAATTTTCAGCAACCTGTTAGCCAAACCTGAAACAGTAGTACTTGAGCACTTTCAAAAGAAACATTTCCAATTATTATTCCCTCTTGAAGCAACCTTAGGAGAGTCTACTCCAGAATTGTTATTGTTTAAAAAGATAGATAATACCTTCATTACCCATTCCCCAGTTTTGCATATCCAGCACCGTTATATTAATATACTTTTTACCTCTATGATTACTTTGTATCTAAGCCTCTTCTGACCCCTTGTCAAGTGACTATTTATTATCTATTGACTTACATTTTAGACAATTAGTGCAGTGTCCTGCACAACTCCACGATGTTATCTATATGGCTCACATGAATTAGCAGTCTCTTGTGAAAAGCTAATAATAAAGCATGTGATAAGAGGCTGTCTGTAGAGGCTTAGAAATATGCAGATATTTAGAGGTTTAAATGTTATAAAGTATATTAAAGTGATGGTAAATACAAGCATATAACAAACGCTAGGATTTACCATCACTAAAAATAAACATTAGTTTCTGTGATCGTTTAATAAAAAACGATGTTAAACTTACCCTATTAGTATAGCAAGTATATCGCTAACTCAGCTCCTCCGGCCACCCACGGCACAGCGCTCTTCTCCAGTGAGGTGCCGTTTCCACCTCTAGACCAATAGCCGTGCTAGGATGTCAGCTGATATGCACGGCTATTGGTCTAGAGGTGGAAACGTCACCTCATTGAAGAAATCGTTGCGTGCCGTGGGCGGCCGTAGGCACTGAGTTAGCAATATACTTGCCTTACAGATAGTTTAACAGCGTTTTTTACAAAAGGATCACAGAAACTAATGTTTATTTTTAGTGATGGCAAATCCTAGCATTTGTTATACGCTTGGGTTTACCATCACTTTAATATAACAAAATTGGTTGTGGAAAGCTAGCCCCCAGTGGAAGGAGAGAGGCCCAGATACAAGTACTGGTGGGTGGGGCAGCCTCAAGGGAGGGTATTTAGCATGGGGCTTATTTGAATTGGCGCCATACTTTTAAAACCACAACGGAAAAAGTTTGTTGCATCCAAGAAAATGTCACTATCAGAAGTGGGCTGGAGCTGGACGAGTTCATCTGGAGGATACGGCCATAGCTGATGAGAAAGGCCCTGAATGGATTAAGGAGCACCTTTAAGGGATTCTGGCAAGGATAAGCACTGGGTGAACGAGTCAGTGCGACAGTGTCCAGGCCACTTTCAACAGGGCGATCGTGCCCCCCTGAAAGGCTCAGTCCGGTAATGAGCCAGGGGGGCATTAGAAGTAGGAGTAGCCCTAGTGGTGATAGAAGGAAGGCTTCATCAATAACAAATTTCAACATAGATTCAAGCTACCAATATATTTAAATGGACCTTTACTGTCTCCTTGATGGGTCCATAGGACAAACTACAACATTTCAGGCAGGCAAAAGGCCCTTAGTCATGTATACTTAATTACATACAGCTGTGTGTCTTTTATACCCTCACCTGTTGCACAAACAATTCAAAATCTGTACAGTAGTGACATCATGTAGTCAAAAATTGGAACTACAATTCATCTATTTTATCTATGTCATATAAGTACAGAGTATTCATAAAAATTCTATTCTGTACTTATATTGAACATTGAATTGTTTGTGCAAAAAGTGAAGGTATAAAAGACACAAACCTGTATGTAATTAAGTCTACATGACTAAGGGCCTTTTGCAGGCCAGAGAAGTTGTAGTTTTTCCTATTGACCCATCAAGGAGACAACAAAGGTCCTTTTAAATNNATTGGTGGCTGGAATCTATGTTGAAATTTGTTATTGAAGAAAACTTGGCAGGTCTGTGGTTCCGTGCCCCAGTGTTGTAAGTGTGCTGTTTTCCAAATTTATTTGAAGGATAGGAGGAAGGCTGCCAGGCGTGGGCCTTCCATACATAAGGACACAGAAGATGATACGATGCAAGGCATTATTTTGGAGGAAGAGCCTGCAGTCTGTTTGGTCAAAAAGGTACACAGGGCTGCACATACAGCAGGTGAGGAAAGTGTTCAGGAGCAGATGCTTGGCCCATGTAGGCCTGATGGTAAAAGGGTTTTTACAGAACATGAGCAGGCATACGGCTCTATTGAGCCTGAAGTATCATTACCCCCTGTTGTTTCTGAGCTCCTTGACCTAAGGGGGTATACTGGTCTGGAATTTTTCAAACTTTAGAGTATAGAGAAGTAGAGACGGGGGCTGTTGGGAACAGGGAGGTCAGTATTATTTTGTCAGATGTCCCAGTGGGGTGACTTTTTGGCTTATTACTGAGTATGGATCCCAGCAAGATAGTGTGAGTCAGGGTGTTTTAAAAAATCCAGTGGTCAGGGCTAGGCATCCTGTTACCAGCATTAAGTTTTATCCGTCTAGGGTCCCTCCCAGAAAGGTTAGTCTAAGCCAATGTTTAATGAGGATATTGAGTCCTTTCATAGTTCTTCTGAAGATGAGCACATGGTCCATCCTTCCCCCAGGTTGGAGTGTGTGAAGGTAGTAATGAGTTATAATGAATTGCCATTTTGTCTCACAAATAATTTGTGTTCAAAGATGTTAGCTGAACACTATTTTGATTCTAGACTGAGGGTCAACTCTTGTAGAGAAGATACAGATACTTACAGCAAAGTTGATAAACTGGTAAAGTTCAGAATAGAAACAAGTTAACTTAGAGTTCAGAATTCTGTGCTAACAACTGGCATATAGAGAGCTAAAGTTCTGTTAAACCTTAAAAGGTTAAAAAGCAAATGCAGTGTTGCAAGGTTCAGAAAATACAGGACGACAGTTGTTAGTAAGCTTATCAGCCTGTATCAGAAGTGGGTGTAATCTTGTGTGTTATTCACATGCACAGTCAGAAGTAAAGAGAGGTGTGTTAAGCTGGCAAGGCAACGATATACAAGCAATACCTGACATGCAGTAATGCGGAAGACGGTACTTGCTTTTAGTTGATCCACTCCGATTCTTGTATCAGAGGAATAGAGTGCCTGGTAGTTACCTAACTGGCTCAGGCAGACGGAACCGCTCCTGCGGTTGTGGATGTTGAGTCGGGAGAGCTGTCGGAGGCTGGTGACGTCAGACAGCGCAGGGAAGCATCGTAACTGAAAAAGAGGTGAAATCCAGCTCTCGGATGAATCTATGATGGAGAATTGGAGACAAGTAGAAAGAACTAAAACTGAAAAGAAATTCAGTAAGTAAAATCCAGAAGTCAGGTACTGGTAAGTCGGCAGGAGTACCAACAGGACTAGGAGACTTAAAGTTCCAAGAGTAGAAGGCTTACAGATATCCGTAGTAGAAAAGAGAGCAGGAAGCACTCTCTCCCATAGATACAATTTACCAAGCAGTGATGAGTGAAAGGAGGGGACATTTATAGTGATAGGAAATGAGAACTAGTATATTTAAAGGGCCAGTAACGTTTGTACAATGAACTGGCACATGACAGAGTGATGGGATACTCGTATAGGGTCCCTTGAGAGGGTAATCGGCCAGTCAGTTTGTATACAGGAACAGCCAAGACGGGTGGCCAATATAGCTGGTGGTCATCCTGAACTAATTGGTAGTAATTTAAATTAAAAAATGTTTTGCCATCTCAGGAGCGGCTGTTGTTCAACAGCACAGACAAGTTGACTGGACCCTGGTGATGACCCCGAGATGGGCAGGGCCTCAACATCGACTAGTGTGGTTAGTGCTGGGGCTCCAACTGCCATGGAGGGATCAAGGGGTGTTAGGGTAAAAGAACCTGCTAGACCAAGAAAAAGGACAGGTGCTTGTGTTCCTAGGGGTGGGGGTCAGTCTAGGAGCAGGGAATGGGCAGATGATACACCCTTGGATAACAGCAATGTGAGCACAAAAAGAGTTAGGGAGTGTACACCTGATGGTGTGCAAGACGGATCCATTGGGGTAGTTCCTGGGAATTTTTCAGGCACATATAGAAAATAATCACAGGCTGATGTAGGTACAGCAGGATCCACCAAGGTCTCGGGTGGGAGAACTAAATACTCTGGGGACAGTTCGGGAGCAGATGGCTTGGAGGAGGGAGAATGATGCAACAGCAGTGGCAGGAAAACAAGGGTTATCAGTTTAGGAGAAGGAAGGAGGTGTATGTGCAAGTGACGTGGTGCATGGGGACAGGATCTCTGTTAATTTGCTTGAAGGCCTGAGAGATTTGTTGAAAATGATGGGTGTCCTCTGTAGTTTTTTCCTCACCTCCCTTGGCCGCTAGCATGTGGGTGCCTTCACATAGTGTAGATCAACCAAGTATGGCTTCCAGTTCTGCAAAATGGCAAGGTGTTGTTACAGCCCAGGTAGAGGTCAGGGAGCAATATCCCCCTTTAAGTCAGACCGGTCCTTTTTCTAGTTTGGAAAAAGAGGCGGGGATCTAATCTTAGAGTCGCAGACACAGCAATGTCTAGATCATGCCTTTGTTCAATTGGTTCATAGAAATAAGGATGGACAGTTCGTATTAAAAATCCCAAAAAACTTTATTTGTATCCTTAAAAGCGTGGCAGGAAAACAAGTGCAATAGGGTTAGCGTAGCACCACCTGGCTTACGTGTTTCGGCTTACGCCGTAATCATAGCCAATAGTGCTAGGATCAACCTGTCCCATTTAAAAATACTAAGAAGCAACCGTATAGGTTGCTGAAAATTCGATACGCTGTTTCCAATTATTTCATTAAGATACCATAGTTACGTGTAACAACAACAGAGCGGACTGGATGTTAAACAAACGCCTTGTAAAACACATGAAATACAGTTGAACAATATTAAATATACCCAAAGTTAATGGCCCAGTACATACATATTGAACAATATATATTTAATACTAGACATTAGATTATATAGTAATAAAACCTTAGGTAGAACATCATTGGTGTATGTTTGCAGGTTAAAAAATATGGAATAGTTAATTGGAAGAGCAAGATAACCCCAAGCCTGGACATGTGGACATGCCGTGTCTCAGAGTTTCTAGAACTAGAAGAATACTACTATATGAAAAACTCCAAATTGGGTGTATACGCAGAAATGCTAAATGTATGGGAACAATACCTCAAAAACAAATCCCAAATACCAGACACCTACACATGTCATTCACTAGCATAAATAATCGATTACCAGGTGGAATTACCGCGTATCGAGTATAATTCGAAACATTACTTTTTAAAAATGAAACTATATCTGTGTAGACAATAAGTGTCAAGAAATACGACTTTATTGTTTCAACTCAACAGCTAGATGTACAGTTCTTGAGCAGAGTTTAAATGGTCATATACACATTTATAAATGAAGGTATTTCTGTTTCTTTTTCCATAAAGTTTCTGTCATTACTTTGTAAAATTTAATGACGCAACTATGCAATTACTGGGGAGCTGCGCCTCCCATATTGTAATTTTCAAATAAAGTTAGTTAAAAAAAAATAATATATAGAATAGTTATATTACCGAAAAACAGATGCATGTAATAATCCAGAAAGCACATAACAATACTAAAAGATAGTTAATATGAAAATAGTTACAATCTAAGACATCCCATGTTAATTTCTGAAATCAAATACATCTGAAAAGTACAAATACAAGGCAGAGTATAATACAAAAAAATGTATATACTAATCCTTATGTATACTATAACCACTCTTGAATCTTTAAATTTATGAATTGGATCCACACATCGGGCACGGCATAAACCAAGAACATATATCTACTCCCAATAATTTATAAGGTCATATTTTAAATTAAGACCTCTGGGTATGCGAGTGCCCAGCTTGAAGATCCAATACATCTCTCTTTTAGCCATAATCTGATCCAAATTACCTCCTCTTCTTGGAGCTTTTATTTTTTCTATTGCACACCACCTGAATGACTGCATATTGGTATCATGTTTAGTAGCAACATGTTGCACAAGTGGAGTGGAGGATTTGCCCCTAGATATAGTTGACAAATGTTCCTGTATACGGGAATTGACGTCCCTACTCGTAATATATTACCAACACCTTTAGATCCTCCACTACTGGAGAAAGCTTTGCAATACAATCATGTCTTAATTGCACATTTTCCTACGTGATTTACCTCATTGAATGCACTATTTGTGATTTACAATATGTGGGACTCACGAGTAGAGACATCAATTCCCGTATACAGGAACATTTGTCAACTATTTTCAGGGGCAAATCCTCCACTTGTGCAACATTTTTGCTACTAATCATGTTATAGCAAATATATTGAACTTTTCTCCTTGCTGCCTTTGGAGCAATTTATTTGAATTGCCCAAGGATACAAAAAAAAGATATTTATTTTATTTATTTATTTATAAAATATTTTACCAGGAAGGATACATTGAGATTTCTCTCGTTTTCAAGTATGTCCTGGGACCACAAAACATTGCATTGATACAATAGGGTACAATAAAATACAAAAACAATAATAAT
>CAJPDP010885929.1:0-17854 GCA_905336975.1 Bombina variegata variegata
CTGCCACCCTGGAGGCCGCGGATGCCATAGGAATCAATGGGAGTCTGAAAGCAGCGAAAGCTTATGTTCGCTGCTGCCCGATATCCCTTTGATTCCTATGGTAGAATAAAAGTTACGTTTACACCTAACACCCTAACGTAACCCCTGAGTCTAAACACCCCTAATCTGCTGCCCCCTACACCGCCGCCACCTACATTATAATTATTAACCCCTAATCTACCGCCCCGACACCGCCGCCACCTACATAATGTTATTAATCCCTAATCTGCTGCCCCGACACCACAGCCACCTACATTATATTTATTAACCCCTAATCTGCCACTCTCGACACCGCAACCACCTACATAAAGTTATTAACCCCTATCTCCCGGAGCCCACCACAACTAAATAAATGTATTAACCCCTAAACCCCTGGCCTCCCACATCACTAGCACTTACTAAACCTATTAACCCCTAAATCGCCAGCTCCCACATCGCCATAAACTAAATTAAGATATTACATCTAATTCATAACAAATCAAATTCTTGACAAAGCTACTAAAATTGGTGTCAGATGTGAAGCAGGAAGAATTAATTCTAGGAGGGGACTTCAATCTGATATGGGATCCCGACCTTGATAGGATGGGACCTAGGATATCCACTATGGAAAGAGCAACCTACCCCCTTTCCAGGGCCTTCCAACAACTCATCAGCCAATATGACCTATATGGCCCCTGGAGGGTGACTCATCCACAAGATAGGGAGTACACTTTCTATTCCCCCCGTACAGATCATTCACCCACATAGACTACTTCTTCACTAGCACCAGACTGTTAGATAATATATCTTATATAAAAATACTACCAGTATCCTGGTGAGATCATGACGTGGTTACACTATTTATGGGTCCAAACATTACTTGCCACCCCCTTCCCATGTGGAAGCTCAAAGACTACCTTGTCACAGATCCTCTTATCAAGATAGAGATACTGGAGAAGATAATAGAATTTCTAGCTATCAATGACGAACCTCAGACCTCGATAGAGATATTATGGGCCACTCTCAAGGCCTATCTTAGAGGTCACTTCATCACATTTGACACAGATAAACATAGTAGACAGGGAGCTCCCCTAGCTACTCTTGTTATACGACTTAGAAAGCTCCGACAAATGTTAAACGCCTCGTACTCTAGTTCGGTAACCCAGGAAATTGCTGACATTACCAAACAAATTCAGGAATTAGAGCTCCAAAAACCCCACAATATCATGGAGAAATTTAAGAGGGTCTTTTATCACCATAGTAACAAAGTGTGATATACCTTTAAGGTATATCTCCTCCTACCTACTTCCTATAGTTATTTAAACACCCTTCCTCCTGGGATTATTGCCTGAATATTGAAGCTCATTAACTCGCAGGTGTTCTCTTTGGGAGTTTCTCTCCTTTCCTCCTCAGGTCGTTAAGGCTGTTGTTAACAGCACATCCGTTGTAAAACTTTCCTGAATTACCTATTTAGCAGCTGTACAGCTTTTTCTCTACGGACCTTGACTGTCATACCTGTTTGTAGCTGTGGTAATTATCCGGCATATACTCTACCTTTTGCTGCCAAAGAACTGTGTAATTCTCCTTGAGATTCCGCTGTTACAGGATTCTCCTTTACCGGAACCTCAGCTCCTGTTTCCGGAATTTCAGCCCGCACTTGCTTTGACACCGCTGCAGTACAAACACGCTCCAGATCTAAAGTAAGGTACTCTCTTTCTCTTTTCTCCGGAATGTAGAACAAGCCATCCACAAGGTAAAGCTAAATACAGTCATGTATCTCTCTAACATTTGCTAGTGACATTTTGTTCGTAACTCTGTTTATGTTTTGGCTGTCTGAAGTATTTGGTTTACTTTTGATCCACTGCTAACAAGTGTGCTTTGACATTAATCTGAAAACACTTTTACAGACTGCTATATTCCTTTTCGCATGTGCATTTATCATATTTAACTCTGACTATATGCAAAAGGTTATTGTCTAGTGACTTTATTACTTCCAGACCACTTCTAATGGATCTATAACAGTTTCTGTCTCTGGCTAAAAACTCAGAAACTCTCTAACCTGTTGATCTGCATTACTTGGGTTTATTTAAATTACAAATCCATACATAGCAGACCTTGCTTGCTTAAGTAATCAGCTCATTCTATTCTACCCATTATATGCTGACTTTAATATTTTGGGTATAAATATACAAGAGCAACACATTTGGCTTTTAGGAAGTAAGCTAGTAAATCTAATCCTGAGGTAGACATTACACAAAGCCTCCACGTTACTAGCGGCCAAATTCAGACCGCACTGCACAGGCCAAAATACTGTTGATTAGGAATACATCGAACAAATTGGTATATTCACCTAAGGACATTGGTGCAACCTTTAAAGCTTATTATCACTCCCTGTACAATATAAAAGAGAACCCAGACAGCCCCCCACCTAATTCAGATAGCATAAAAACTTTTTTAAGCTCTCTCCATCTACCTCTCCTCTCAATAGAGAGCTCCACCATATTGAATCACCCTATCACACTAGAGGAAGTCCTAAAAGTAATCCAGAACCTGAAGCTAGGAAAATCTCCAGGCCTCGATGGGTACACAGCCCATTTTTTCAAATCTTTCCAACGCTTAGTAGCCCCGATACTATGTAGATTATTTGACGAGGCTATGCATAAGGGTACTACTAACAGCGAATATCTAGAAGCAACCATCACTACAATTCTGAAACCTGGGAAGCCCCCTGATCAATGTAGTAGCTACCGGCCCATATAGCTACTTAATCTAGACACCAAATTATATACTAAAATACTTGCAGATCAACTTTTGAGAGTTATTAACCCACTGATCCATCCAGATCAGGTAGGATTTGTGCCACATAGAGAAGGCCCGGATGCAACCAGGAGAATCCTTAATATCCTCTCAATTATGGAGAAGAGGAAGGTCCCATTCCTCGCCCTTTCTCTGGACGCCGAAAAGGCCTTTGACAGAGTGGGATGGGAATATCTTTGGTTTACGATGAGAGCCTTCAATCTCCCGGACACCTTTATACATGCGGTCCAGGCTATTTATACGACACCCACAGCTAGGGTAAAGGGAGTGGGCTTCAGATCAGACACTTTCCAAATCACCAATGGCACTAGGCAGGGCTGCCCACTCTCGCCCCTTCTTTTTGCATTAACAATTGAACCCTTAGCACAGGCGATTAGACTTCACCCCCACATCACCGGAACACAGCTAACAACGTCATCTCACTGCATTTCCTTGTATGCAGATGACATAACTCAATTCCTCACCTCACCAGCCACCTCTCTTCCAGTTGTATTTAAGTTCATTAATGAATTTGGCCGCTTATCTTACTACAAATTGAATATTAATAAAACAGAAGTCCTATACTTAAACATCCCCCCTCAAGAACTTCTTCTCCTACAAAAAATTTACAGTTTTCAATGGAATCCTCATACAATTAAAGTATTAAGCAAACACTTAAGCCCAGACCCGGAACTTACAATAACTAAAAACTATACGGATAGACTCTCAGAGTTTCGGAATCTTCTTCTTACTTGGGAATTTAAAGAAGTTTCCTGGATGGGAGGAATATCTGCTATAAAAATGTCTTTTATACCCAAACTCACTTATCTATTTAGGTGCATACCATATAACATCCCTAGACCCCTATTAAATAAACTACAGAGTCTCATAACAAACTACGTATGGAAAGGACATAGACCTCGGACTTCTAGAACCACATTACAGAGACCAATTTCACACAGGGGCTTAGCACTTCCCAATATTATTCTTTATTACACTGCGGCCAGACTGTGACACATACTCAGCTGGTCAATCGCAGCTGATTCCCCCCGTTGGGTCGATACTGAATCGACTGCCCTGCCGTCAGGGCTCACATTACCTGGCCTACCATGGATTCCCTCACACTACAGGGAAAGACTAGATAACTTACCTACAGTTATACTAGATGCCCTAAATTTCTGTGACCACATCAGACATAACCCGGATGTAGCACCCCACCCCTCTCCTGCCCTCACCTTGACCGGAGCCCTCTACTGCCTCCCGGGCTCCCATGTGAAGTCCTGGCAAAATCTGCCACCTTCTCTAGTTACAGACTTCTATGACCAAGGTCACTGGATCCCACACTCGCAGTTTTGTATGAAATATGATATTCCTACTCATCTACGTTTCAAAGCCTTTCACCTTAACTCCTGGCTGAAATCTTGGGGTTACCCTAGACAAGGCTTCAAGGACACAACCTTAAACACGCTCTATCCTTCCATTATAATCTTATCCTTGAACCTACCACTCTCCATAAAATATCCCAACATAGAGCTTGGGAGGGAGAGATAGGTTTTACAGCTGACACCAATACATGGCATACGCGAATACTCATAACCAAAAAAACTCCTTCACTGTGCTACTCTTTGGGAACTACAATACAAAATTCTTGTATGGAGGCACTTAGTACCCTCCACATTACACAGGATATACAGCACTCACTCCCCTAGATGCTGGCGAGGTTGTGGACAGATGGGGAATTCACTACATGTTTGGTGGTCCTGCCCCAAGATACGTCCCCTCTGGAGATGGCTCTTTCGAACTCTCAATCTACTTCATAGATAAAAATTGGAACCAATTTATTTATTTTATTGACTACTAGGAGTCAATACCCAGAGCCAGGGTCCTTTAGGCAGGCGCTTAGTGTACCATCCACCGTCACTTCTCAATCTACTTCATATAGACCTACCTTTCAAACCAGAGATAGCCCTACTTCATATACATTTCGCAGACTTAACAAAGGCGAAGGAAGCTCTCGCAATCTATCTCCTTATGGTCACAAAATTGGCTATTGCCAGATCATGGAAAAACGAAGATGCTCCTCCTACACCACAGGTCCTTTCTATTGTGCATTATATTAAACAGATGGAACTATATTCCCATAGATCACTGGACAAAACTGCCTTTTACTATGAGGTTTGGTACCCCTGGATAGAAACCTTCTCAGACTAGAATGAACTTTCTTCCACCACAATCTCTGCTTATTTTCTGTCCATCTTTGTCTTCCCAAACCCCTCCCTTTTTTTTTTCTCTCTCTGTTTGCTTTGGCCCCTCCTCATACCATTAGTTGTTCCCTTCCCCCTCCCCATTCCCCCCTACCGCCAGCCATGGACGTGGCCACTCCCCATGAGCTGGAAGTATTGAGATCAGTTCTCACCAGACATTTCCTTTGTACACTCTCTGACCTTTTCTCTCCTTAATTACTTATCACCTGATCCAGCTGCTCCTGACATTCACAGTTTACAATTTTCATTGGATACAAAAAAAAAAACATTGAGTCATTGGGTTCTAGCTTATAGACCAACCAAGACTGTTAATCTTCATGGCTAATTGTACGTTTGTACCTTATATATTTTGTCATATCTTGGTAATGTATTGTTGTATATTTGAACCGAATTCTCAATAAAAGTGTTTTTAAAAAAAAAATAAAAAAATGTCCAGGTTAAAGATTATATCTTGGAACGTAGGAGGAATCACGAGTCTGATAAAAAGAAAATGGATTTTAGCTCAACTTAATAAAAGCAAAGCTGATATAGCTCTTCTACAAGAGACACACTTGACAGAAGAAGAACATAAAAAGCTAAAATTCAACTGGGTGGGGGAAGTTATCTTTACTCCTTGTACCACACGTAAATGGGGAGTTGCAGTGCTATTTAGAAAAGGTTTAGAATATCAAATTATCTCCCAGGATATGGATCCAGGGGAACGTTATATAATCTTAAAAATAAAGCTGGGATTTCGCATTATTACCCTATGTAATTTATATGGTCCTAACCATATTGACGAGAACTTCTAGGAACGGTTGAAGTCTAAATTGTTTGAACATGCTAACACAAATTTATTAGTTGCTGGTGGTTTTAATATGGTATTTAATAACATTGATAGATTACAAAAACAAACTGATAAGCTGCGCACAGACACGTACACCGTATTAAATATCTTTCCAACCCTATAACACTTTTCACAACGTATTATAAAATTCTGCTCTCACAATTATTAATACATATATTAAAATGGTAATAATAAGAGCATAATAACAATATAAATATTAATATGTCAATTTCCAGTATAAAAAATAGAAAGATAAGATAAAATACCTGCTGAGTACAAAATCTAATAATAATAATAAATTGTAATGTAAAAAAATATCATACAATGAAAATTTAAAAATAGCAATAAAATGAATGAAACCACTTAATTAACTCACATTCATGACTCTGGGAGTATGGGTAGATACTTATTAATGAGACAAAAGTTCCTCTTGTTGGTTCTAGTTCCTCCCTTGCTGACAAATCCTTTGTGCAGCTTCCACATTCACTGAGCACAAAGGAGTGCTCAGATTTTGTATACACTAAAACGATAAGAACACAAAGCGCATCCCAGATTCAAGGTAAAATCTTTTTAAGCTTTATTGGTGCACACAATCTAAAGCACTTACAAGAGATAAAATAATAAATGCCTTGTTAAAACTCCTGATATACTTCTCAATTCAAGTCCACATGAATCATTAGGTAGCGACCTCTGCTCCTCTTGTGTCTCTGTATATCGGTTAAAAACCTTTTCACAAAGTGTCTTCTCAGGAACGTATTAAAATCACAAAAAGCCTCTTATAATGTGCAGAGTCTTGTAATTACATGTAGACCATCCTGTCTACGCGTTTCGTTTGTCCTCCGCAAACTTTATCAAGACAATGGATGATGGATGTGTTTCAAATGAGAATCCTCTGGTTTAAATGGATCAGTATCAGCTCCACCTCTCCCTGTGACTGTCCGGAATGTAAACAAATCACGCTCAGTGGCCATGTGTTGCTGCGGCGTGTTTATCATGAATCATAGTAAATTCTACTGTTAGCAGCAGTTATCTAATAGTAACACATATTGCAACATAGTCTACAAATAAAAAACACATTGTTACTTAATACTCTTATTCCTATTTTTGTTATCTGGCATTCGCTATTGCTTGCGCTGTTGTGTGAAAAACCCCTTCATTCCTACGCTAACAGAGACCCAACATCTAATATCTCAGACCCACACAACTCCCCATACGATCACTTACTATTTCATTGTGCTCTTTAACGGACTTAAGCTTAACCATACTATCACCGTACTGGCTGCACCTCATCCTACGTAAGTGGCTAAAGCTGTGATCAGAGGAGATATCAAAAAATATTCTATTAGACTTAAGAAGAAATTTTTTCTTATAGAATACGAATTATCCAATCACCTTAAAAACAAATATAATGCGTATATCATGGCACCTAACCAGATAAACTAGCAAAAGTATACTAAGGCCAAACAGGAATGGGAAATTATTTACAAAAAATCTCTATTCAGGAGTTGCGATATAAAACAAATTTTTATAGACATGGTAACAAGATTGGGAAGTTGTTAACTAAATGCGTAAATACGCATAAGTCCTATAAATCTATCAAATCTATTATTACAGAGGGGAAAAGATTAACTAATGCTGAGGCAATCAAATCTGGGTTTTATAATTTCTTTAAAAAGTTATACTCGGCCCCGCCAGCTAACGTGCAAAATAAAAAGGACTTCTTGGACAAAATCTTGTTGCCTAAGCTGTCTACACAAGACTCTGATATGCTAAATGCCCATATAACGGAACTAGAAGTATTTCAAGCAATTGACAGTCTCAAATTAGATAAAGCAGCTGGCCCAGATCTGTTACCTGCTGAACTATACAACATTATCAGAAATTAAGTAATTTGAAGTGATTCTTAAAAAGGGCAAAGATCCTGAAGTAATTGATTCTTATCGCCGAATATCATTATTAAATGCCGATTATAAAATATTCACAACTATTTTAGCACATAGGTTGAAACCAATTCTTGACTCTTTGATTCATGTGGATCAGGTCGGCTTTATGTCACAAAGGAATCCCTCTGCAAATATACGAAAAAATATTCCTCTTGCTAGACATTTTTACCACCCCCAATCACAATGGTAGCCATGATTCCGCCATACTGTCGGTCGACGCTCAAAAGGTGTTCGAATCGATCGCCTGGGACTATTTATTTTATACTATGAGAATGTTTGACTTTAGAGATCAATACTTAAACTGTATTAGAGCTATATATTTGAACTCATCTTCGATGTTACTGGTAAACGGCTCAACCACAAAACCCTTTCCTGTCACCATGGGAACACAACAAGGTTGTCCAATCTCTCCCCTTCTTATTAACCTTGCAATTGAACCATTGGCTATAATGCTTAGGGAAAAATGAAAGGGGATCCCTCTTGGAGACAAGTGTCTTAAATTATTACTCTATGCAGATGACCTGCTATTATTCCTTAACAACACACAAGTAGAGATATCTAAGATTTTAGATATACTGTAATTTCAGAATTTGGGTCTTTCTCGGGATACAAAATTAATGTAACCAAGTCAGAGCTATTATGGCTAAGAAAGCCATTACAGACGGATTATGTACCCCCTTTTAAAATCGCAGAAAACTTTCTAACATATCTTGGAATCAAAATTAGTATAAATTCTCTGAACTGGTACAATTTGAATTATCCCCCTTTATTTTTAAAAATTAAAACAGATTTGATGAAATAGGCTAATCTTCCTCTTACGATCACTGCAAGAATCAATTTAATTAAGATGATTGTACTACCTAAAATCTTGTATTTGATGCAAAATAAATCTCAAATTCCTCGATAACTGTATTAGGACATTTATCTGGGGATCTGGTAGAAAGCTTATAGCCTTGTATAAAATAACCCAATTAAGACAATTCGGGGGACTAGCACTTCCTATATTTTCTATCTACAATTGCATCTGTCTAGCGAAAGTAGCCATGGATTGGCTCACGGGTGGAAACTATGTTGCATTCTTAGACGTGGAACAGAAGTTAACTTATCCCTTTTCTTTAAGTGCCTTACTGCAATATTCCAGTAAGTTTATTCCAAATACGATTAAGAAAAAATATACTATATATCATATCATTAAAGCTTGGCAATCAATCTGGACCATCTTAAAATATAATCCCTTTATCTCTGACTTACTACCTATTATGGGAAATCCATGTTTTATACCCGGTCTGTCCTTTCTAGTTCAATTTAAGGAGGCTGAAAATATTAGGGTTCATACTTTTGAAGATCTTAAAGAACGTTATCAATTTCGGAATACAGATTTCTATGCATATCTGCAAGTGCGGCATTGGTACTTTGAAACAGTAAAAGACTGTAACATGGAGACTTCTGGTGGGTGGGCTTACTGGGCAGACGCATCTTTGTGGAGCTCCATATATCGGAGTGAAAAACCAGATCCTGCAAAACCTTATTGCCTGCCTAGCCTCACACAACAGACTTGTCGGGTTGAGGACATCTTCGCTGACCTTCTACTTCAGTGTGCAGAACAATCCACCTGTTCTGGCAGCCGGGAGCCCTAATACATACGGCGCAACAGATCTAAAGCTGCCATCTTAGATTAAAGAAAGCCGCAGCATGTTACAGAGCGGTAGCTCCCCCTGATCGATTAGACCTTCACAGATAGGAAAAGAACAAACATTGGGCTGCACGCTTATCGGTGCCTCAGTGAGGGAGATGGAACCAGAGGAACAGGTGCGCTTGGAGGAGGTGAGCGGAGAGGAGGGGGTGAGGTGGACACAACGGCCACAAGTTGATAGCAGTTGCATAAAAACAATAGCAAATTACACACAAAGTGCACTTTTCACCTGGAAAAACAGGCTTACGTGTTGGGACGAACTAACTGCTTTGAGGGCCACAAAAAGACATTGTAGATTATTGAATGGCTACGTGCCATAGTGCAATGGAGTGCCACGTGGTTTAGGCTTGTGTCACATGGGACTTGACAAGAGAGTACACTCAAACGCCACCCGCGGCTTTTCTCTATTAGTGACAAAATACCAGGCAGCTTTATCTACACTGTAAAAACAAAGGGGAAAAAGAGCAGCTAAATAAAAAGAGATAACTCAGCTTTTTGCGCCTTTTTTCTGTAAGAGATATCCAGATCCCTAAAAAGCAACACAACGGGATTAACCCTTCCTTGGCAGAACACAATAAATCACTATATTAAAACATATCACTCAGCTAAATAAAGTGGATAAAAAAAGCCTTTTTATATATCTTCTGATATAAGAGATATTCAGATTCCTAAAAAGAAGTATAACGGGATTAACCCTTCCCTGACAGAGAATAATAAACCAGATACTTCCACGGATTATTGCATTAAACATACCATTACTCCCAATCTGATGAAAGTTGACAAATACTTTTATAAACTCTCCCCCACCACAGCTGACATGTCTCACAGAACAAAGACTGTCGACAGAAAGCAACAGAAACACTCAGCCGACATACATGCAGAGACTGCAACTCTATCCGATCAGATTATGGTCCAAGGATTGGATCAGACTGCCCTGATACAGGAGCTAAAGTCCTTCTTCCTCCCAAAGATGGATTCTCTGCAGACAGGGGTAGACACTTTGACCTGTGAGGTGAGGCAATTTTCCTCACGGCTGAGCTCAGCTGAAACCCGCATCTCAGAGGTAGAAGACAGACAATTTGCCTCAGACACCACAGTCAAACAACTAGTCAAAAAATCTCAATTACTTTAAGATCGTATAGATGACTTAGAAAATAGAAGTAGTCACAACAACCTACGTATAGTAGGGGCCCCGGACTCAATCAAGGGCAAAGATATTCTAGAATTTACAGCGCTCACATTCCCTAAGCTGCTAGGCATACATCCCGACATTTTGCCTAAAGATGTGGAAAGGGCCCATCGTGTGGGGCCAGAAAGAACTTTGGATCATACAAAAGCCAGACCCAGACAGGTTATATTCAAATGCCTGAACTTTCAGGAGAAATTAAAGATTCTGCGAGCCTATCAAGCACACAAGGAGATACTCGATGAGGGCTCAAAGCTTCTCCTTTTTCAGGACTTTTTAATGGAAGTGTTGAGACGGAGAAAAGAATTTGCCCCACTATGCTCACAGCTGCATGAACAGGGAAGACAGGCGGCTCTGCTCATCCAGTGAAACTACTACTGCAAACGCCGCATGGTGCTAAACTTTTCCACTCACCACAGGCACTGAAGAGCTACCTGGCGACTGCGAACCGTCAGCAACCAAAGTGAAATAAACTCTCTATGGGTCTGGAAAGCCTCTTTTGTGAGCACCAAAAGATGCAGTAAATGGCTGTGTATTATTTTTGGATTTATATCCCCTGGAATAATAGGGTTCCTCGAATTAAGGGGAGACAAGGCCCTAGTTGGAAGTTAACCCACACCTCCAGGGTAATGTTGAACAGTTATGTATTCTTGACTTCTTGTATTTTTCCATCTTTGCTACACTTATCAAATGATGTACAAATGCAGGTAACAACTATTCTTATGTTTAATGTTACTTATGTTATTAGGTTTTACAGTTACGTTCTAGAGTTATTGTTTGCAGGGAACCTCCTACACAGATGTTATAACCTAGAGGGGAATACCGGTCCACATAGAGGCACGGAATGCAAAATGAAGCACCACAAACGATCTCCGGGTCTTGGGAAGGGTGGAGAATCACCCCAATTTAGGTTAGTGACAGAGACAACTTCACAAAGAATGAGGTACAGTGCTACTCACTTACCAGTTATATTCAACATTAAAGATGTTACATTCTTATACACCCTCCATATATACTGGATGATATCACACTATTCCACTAGAGCCCCTACTCTATGGATATATCAGATAAACAAGGCAAAGCACAACCCCATTGGGCCCACTTGGGTTGACATTAAGGGCAAAACTAGGCTAAATGCTGATCACATACTAGGGGAAAGGACACCACTTACACAACTCAGAATCGCTGCGGTCACTAACGTCAGACCCCACCCTCACCCCACTCCATGCGAACCCCCGACACAGACACTGGGGAGATGTATATTCCCAAACCAGGAGTTACACTTAGATACTTTTTCTTCTGATATTGGATGGGGGATGTTGGATTCTGTTATTACATGCTGTTGTCTGGGTTTATTTTTGGGTGAGTTGAGCCAGCTGGACATACTGTGGATTGCTTTAAAGATGTATCCTCTCCCCATCCCTGCCCCATCCTCATTCCCTATCCCTTTTTCTTTCCTACCCCTCCTCTCCTTATTTCTATATATTTTTTTTTCAAAACAAGCAAACACCTATACTCCCTTAGATAAATATGTCACTTAAAAGTAACTTGGAATGTGGGAGGTCACAACTCGCCCATAAAACGCAAGACAATCCTTACTCATCTCAGAAAAATGGGAACAGATATAGCTTTACTACAAAAGACACATCTAATTGATTCTGAGCATCAAAAATTACAAAGAGATTGGGTGGGCCAAGTAACATTTTTATCCCACACTAGTGCTAGTCGTGGTCTGGCCATTGCGTTTGGAAAAAGAGTTGTGGTTAGTATAAACCACACATATATGGATTCAGATGGTAGATTTATGATAGTGCACGTGAAGGTGAACTCAGTTGATTATGTATTCTGCAATTTATACACTCCTAATCATAGAATGATAGGGTTCTGGAAAGATTTGATAAAAAACTTAGCCCCACACATAGGATCGAATCTGATAATAGGCGGCGATTTTAATATCTCTCCCACACATAATTTAGATAGACTATGGCTGGAGCCCCATTGCATAGTGGACCCAAAAATAAATTATAAAGCTAGATACGAAACAAAAATCTTTGACATGTTTGATAAAGACCTGGGTACATGTGATATATGGAGACTACATCACCCAGAGGGTAAAGACTATACATGTCTATCTAGGGCTAAACACACACTATCTAGAATAGACTTATTCTTGATAGCTAACAAATTAGTCGATCAGGTACACCAATGCAAAATACATGACATATTAATATCTGACCATGCACCAGTAGAACTGATATTGGGGTTTGGTGGACCACGTATGAATAGAAACACACTTAGATTTCCCACATAACTGACAAACTCGGAAACATTTATTAAATTCCTGCAACATTCATGGACGGATTACCTCACTGACAATGCAGCACATATGAATGACAATGCAGCACATATGAATGCTATAATCTCATACATCTCTAAAGTTAAGTACAAAACTCAATATAGATATACAACTCTACAAAAACAGTTGGGGCAGGCATATCAAATATATCTCCAGACTAAGACAAAGACGACATTTGATACTTACATAGCTGCAAAGGCAGATCTTGAGGCTTTTGCGAAACAACAGGCTTCGGCAGGCCTGTTAAAAACATTGGGCAGGTTTTACAGATTTGGTGGTAAGGCAGGCAAAATGTTAGCAACTCTGACCAAACCACAGACGGTAAAGACTAAAGTGGCTGCACTGAGATGGCAGGGTAAGACTCATACCAAACCCGAAGATATTGCACGCTGTTTTGCACAATACTTCACACAATTATATACGCGACAAGACCCAGCACCTGAGGGGACCCAGGTCCAGTTCTGGCGTTCACTGACACTACCTCAAGTGACACAAGACCAATTAAATAAATTAAACTCTCCCATAACCAGCGATGAACTGACGTTTACTCTACAAACCATACCGACAGGCAAGGCACCAGGTCCAGATGGACTACCTGTTGAATTTTATAGGTCCCTTCAACCGCAACTCACTAGCACACTGACCAGGCTATACAACACCTTTCTTTTAACAGAGACGCCTCCCTCTGGGAACTTCACATCGGCACACGTCACCCTCATCCCCAAAACAGGCAAGGATCACTCTTTGCCAGAATCTTATAGACCAATATCGTTATTAAATACCGACTACAAACTTTTTATGAAAATCATGGCGAATAGATTAAGAGTGATTCTCCCGGATCTGTTACATCCAGATCAAACGGGCTTTGTCTTTAAGCATACCTCCGTGGTTAACCTTCGCAGAGTGCTGCAGGTCATTGACCATTACTGGTCCCTGGGAGGAGTGGTGAAATGAAAGGCATATCGGAGGCCTTCCTGCTATCCTTGGATGCGGAGAAGGCCTTCAACAGAGTGGAGTGGCCCCACTTGCTAAATGCCATGCAGAGATTTGGGTTTGAGGGCCCTTTTCTGGATGTTATTGGCAAAATATATAAATCTCCTGTGGCACGTATCCTGTCTAATGGGCTTTTCTAAAATGATTTTCAGTTACAAAGAGGCACCAAACAGGGTTGCCCCCTATCGCCACTATTATTCAACTTGGCATTGGAGTCACTCGCGTTGAAGCTTCGACAACTGTTCCCGGGTATCGTGGTGGGAGCTTTCCCCCTTCATTTAGTGTTGTACGCGGACGATATGCTGCTGTTTGTAGACACACCGCAAACATATTTACCACGCATACTACAAGCAATCGCAGAATTCGGCAGCTTCTCTGGATATAAGATAAACATGTCTAAGTCAGAGGTGTTGTGGCTACACAAGCATCCAAACTTTAGACACGACCACCCGTTTGTGGAAGTTGTGGATGGCCTCACATACCTGGGCATCCATCTTCATAGAGATCCATCAAAAATATATAAATTGAATATTTCTAACAAGTGCCTACAACTCTCTTCTCAACTAGCAAACTGGACCAGCCTCCCTTTGGGGTTGTCAGGTCGTATCAACCTAGTTAAAATGACAATTTTACCTAAAATGCTTTATCCATTGCACATGTTGCCGTTTCTTATGACCAAAACAGATCTGAGCCTTCTGATGCATGCAGTGTCTCGCTTTATTTGGAGAGGGGGCAGACCACGGATAGCTGCAGACAAACTACAACTCCCTTACCTTGAAGGACGGCTGGGCCTTCCAAATCTAAAGCTGTACAACTGGGCGGCTTTGGCTAGATTAGTAACGGACTGGCAACTTTGCACGGGGCATTTCTGCGACGTGAAGTTAGAGGAAGCAGTGATAACACCCTTAGAACTAGCTTATCTTCCTTATAGCAATGGCAAGACTTTGCCACCATCGGTTGCCAATAGTGTGCTGTATAGGGACCCATTAAGAGCCTGGCATATGATCCATAAACATCTAAAAGTCGGCTTCCCTACCCCTAAATTTATTCCTTTAGTAGGAAACCCGGACTTTCCAGCCAGGAGCAACCATGAACCGTTCCGCGTCTGGAGGGGTCTTGGCCTTAGAATGGTTGGAGATGTGCTGGACCCGTTACAGCACATGGTGCGATCCTTTCAAGAGTTGAAAACTAGATTTCAAATTCCAAACTGACATTTGTATGCATACCTGCAACTAAGACACGATGTATCAACCCTACAGGCATCCAACACAAAATTCTGGGATGGGCCGCCTTTTGCCGTCTCCCAGACTTTGTTCCAAATGGGGAGCTTCTCTTTATCACACTTCTACACAAAACTAATGAAACAGAAAGAACCTCTAATTCATACTGACATACTGACAAAGCAAAATATGGATATACCTATAGAGTGGCGATACAGGATATAAAAGACTGTTTAGACTGCACAAAACAGGCAACACTCTCAATCTATTATAGAGAGGCACAAATTAGACTGTTACATAAGGACTACATTACACCACACAGACTGTCAAAATGGAATAATCGATTCCCAGATCGATGTGTCAAATGTAGCGACGTGTCCCCATCATTTCAACACTATTTCTATACATGCCCAATTATCAAATGGTTCTGGGGACACTATCAATATTGCATAAAAATCACGTTTGACATTGAATTAACATTGACCACTGCTGAGATTAATCTGTTTAAGTGGGATGACTCCCACAAAAAATATCACAGATTACTTACATTATGTACATTATTAGCTAGACACTGCATTCTCAACAAATGGATTACTAGGCAACCCCCGACTATAGCCCAATTTAAACGCATGTTGATGAAACAACTCTTTGTGGAACAATATGATGTGAGACTAGATACAACCCATAGGCTATGACCCTTCTTACAGAAATGGCGGCCTCTTATCGTTACACTTAGCTTGCCTCTACAAAGACAGATCCTAAAACCCTTTGCCCGTCTAGAGGCTATGCTTCAGATGAATTTGGGGGGGGAGTGGCGAACTATAACCGATTTAGAGGAGAACCATGGTCCAGATCGAGCCCTTTCTGAGGAAATGCTTTTTTAATAAAGGAGATTCCATTAAACAGGGCCCCACAATCAATAAATAATAAAAACAATCATTTTTTTTTTCTCTCTTCCCTTTCCCCCCTCTTCCCCCTGCCCTCGCCTTCCCTTCCCTTCTCTCCTTCACCCCACTGTCCTCTTAGTTTAGTTTATAATTGTTTTATAACCACTTTAGCTGTTTTGAGTTTTTTTTTTTTAAAAAAAGGTTAAAAATTTTGGAAATGGAGAGTTCATGCAGAACCAGACCTTAAAGACTTTATATTACTTTCAATGAAACGATGAACAATAATGGGATGAATTCCCTCCTTCTTCTATATTATAATAGACTTTATGGAATATACTATGCACATTCTTAATCAACCGAATGTAAAACTGTATTTAACTTCCAAGGATCTGGATTGATATGTTTTCTTGTATGGATTTTGTTTCCTGTAATAAAAAGAAAATTAAAAAAAAAAAAAGACTGTAACATGGAATGGACACACTTAGACATAAAAATGGGCTTATCCTTATACAAATTGTGTAAGCACTCTATCAGCTATTGGTACAAAATGATTCTATAAAAAGTGGGTGACCTTAATGTGCTTGATATTTGTTTTATATGGCGTGTTGCTATTCCAATACTAGATGTAGATAAAGTGAAACATAGTATTATATCTGTAGAGAATGCTACTCTATCCGCAACGTGGCAGGAATCTCATTTCAAGATTTTAAATAGAATATACGTCTCTCCTACCAGAATTAATAAATGGTACCCCATGTTGTCAAATTTATGCCCCAGATGTAGCTTTTTTGAGGCTGACCTGGTCCACATGTTTTGGAGCTGTGCGAAAATCCAACAATTTTGGAAACGTATACAATTACAAGTAAGGTGCTATCCATCTAAATGGTGCTAGAGCTACAACACATCCTTTTCTTAATGGATGCAAGTGACAAGATACACAATGCTGACTTTATTAACACAACGATTTTAGGAGGGAGATATCTTATTTTAAAGAACTGGAAGAAGAATAGGGAACCAACTATCAACAACTTAATGTTTCTATTACAATCACAACTTATGGTAGAACAGTTCGATAATGCTAACAAGTCAGAAACGCAGCAAAACAGATTCACTTTAAATTGGTTAGACTTCATCAAACTATATAAAAGAAACCTTCAAAAGCAGCTGCTGATCTCCCTACAAAATATAGGAATAAATTAATAGGATTTAGAGGATTGTATGTTTCTTTTCACCCCCTTTTTTTTCTCTTCTATCCTTTTCTTCCTTTTACTCTCCCCCGACCCACCCGTATGCTAACCGATAAGGATTGCATGTAATTTCACTTTTCTTCCACTCTTCTTACAAATAAGAGAATTACAATGAGTGGTTCCTTGTACCCTTTCTTCTAAACTTAAGGTCGAACTACTGCTAGTTTAGCATGGTTTATTTATTATGGTATATGCTTAAGTATCTTTTCTTCCGAGAAAATTCTTGAAGGAGAATGATGTAATAGGTTATATGGCGAAATATGTCTGTTTTTCTTTTTAATATTATATGAGAATATTGCTGATAAAGTGTACCATATGGTTTAGAGATTGTTAATTAATGGTGTTCCAAATCCATGTTGAACCTTGTTCAAAACTAGAAAGATATACAGAGGGCGACTCCTAGTGCAGATTAGTAAGCAAAGTGT
>CAJPDP010886378.1:1817-12647 GCA_905336975.1 Bombina variegata variegata
TATCTGACTGTTTTTGTAGAGTCTCTGCTCTAGGGAAATTGATGTCCAAATATGGTGTGTTGTGTTTTGGGGTGATACTCATGTACAGGGATGAGAGATCTAATAAAGATTTCCCATTTATATATGTACTACGGCACGTTTTTATTTTATGAACAACATTGGTCTTTTATGCAGTTTTTCTTATTATTAACTGCTTAGTTACTTAATTTTTTAGACTAATATAAATATAGTTTGTTTTGTGAACTCCAGTCAAGTCTAGTATTCCAGTTAGTTTGAAAGGATCGCATGTTTTGGAAAATCAATGGACGATTCCAATAATTCTACTTAACTAAACTACACATTTCCATGACTGCAAATGGTCCCTGTATTATCTCTGACGTAAAAAAAAGGATTGCTATGTATTAGTAAATTAGTAATAACAGTCAGTATTCAGAATTTATTTTAAACATTTAATACATTTTCATCCATAAAATATCATGTTAAATAACCAGCCATTACCATAAGGCTGTACCTCTTGCTCTACAGTCACACTAAATAGCCAAGACTTTTGCCTATTTATTGTGACTGACTTCATCCAAAAAAAAAAAAAAAAGTTTAAAGATGGTTTGGTGCCCTGCCCAAAGCAAATTGGGACATTGTGAGGGGATTAAGAATGGTTGTGAAATGATATATATATATATATATATATATATATCATTCCATGAGGACAGAACAAAACAGTTAAGTGACTAACATCCTGGCTAAGATGAAGACCTTTAAGAAAATGCAAGATAAAAAAGGCAGAAAGTAAAATCATACATTTTTATGTGGGTGCAAAATACTGCAATAATCATTCCTGTCACTTAAAGGGATAGTCTAGTCAAAACTTTCATGATTCAGACAGAGCAGCAATTTTAAACAACTTTCTAATTTACTTCCTATTACCAATTTGTCTTTGGTAAATTGTCTCTTGGTATCTTTATTTGCTTTATTTGAAAAATTAGGAATGAAAGCTTAGGAGGAGACCCATTTTTGATTCAGCACATGGGTAGCACTTGCTCACTGCAAGATGGCCTTTATTAAATAGTGTCATGTGGTTCATCTTTTAATCGTCTGTCTACGTCTTACCCTCAGACATTTTAAAATAGTTGCATGTAATAACAAATGGGGGTGGGGGGTGGAGTGGGCTGCTTTGTCTTAAAATCTATCAAAGAATTCTTAACCATTAGAAATCTATCAAATAATTCTTAACCATTAGATATCTATCAAAGAAATCTTAACCATTAGATATCTATCAAAGAATTCTTAACCATTAGATATCTATCAAATAATTCTTACCATTAGATATTTCAATCAAAGAATTCTTACCATTAGATATCTATTAAAGAATTCTTAACCATTAGATATCTATCAAATGTGGATTAACAATGTAAAACAAATTGCAAAGCTGTAGTCTGTAACAGACCATATTACATTATTAGCATATAAATAAATCAACAAATATTTAGGAGACACATTTTTTGATCAATGATTTTTGGAGTGTTGGATTGTCCAGTCATATTGAACAGTACCAGTTCTCAGGGCACACTTACAGGCCAGATAAAAATTGTCAAGTTAAAAAAACACAGTTAATGAGAAGCTAATTATTTCACCTGTGTTGTAATTCAGATATTAATAAAATAGGACCTGTTACTGTGTCCTAAGCCAAAAATCTGAAAAAGCCTGAACTAAATCAATGGGAGACCAAATGCAGGGCCACAGTATATGCATTTTTTGTCTTTTTTTGGAACAGTAGAGACTGCCCCACATTAGCTCATTCATATGTCTTCTATTGGATAAAACAGTATACAGCCAAGAACAAATAGACCTCTAAAATGTTATACTCTGCTTGTTTTATAATTTATTAAAAGTTTCAATGTGCCAACAAAATATTTTCAACTTAATTTAATCAGTAAATATAGATCTTATTTTCTGTTAGAAGAATGAACAGGTTAGTTTTGTTAAATTATATATTAGATTTTCTTGTAATGTAATTTCTTTCAGTGCATACATATACTAACCTGAAAGGCATGGCTTTGTGGAAGACGTCAAGTGGTTTGGGGCCAGCCGTGTATTTACTAATAACTAAAGGAAGTAATATTTGTAGAGGAACCATTGGAACGGCCAGGAGAGCAAGATGTTCCTTAGGAACACCTCTTTCTATAAGTTTTAGTCCTGTTACTGCATCAGCTGCTGAAAATCCAATCTGTAAAAGACAGACATTTTAAAATTCTTAAAAATGGGTCAGGAGGAAATAATCTTTTATAAATATAGATAATATTATAGGTATCTCTAGTGGTGTTAAAAACATTGTATTGTGTGAGTATTACTAATAAACCATTCTCCTCTAACTCAAAACAGTCATATTGTATCTACACATCTACACACACACACACACACACACACACGTACATTATATATATATATAATTTTCACTTGTGCGTTAGTCCCAAAGCAAATGTCAATGATATCATTGTAAATAAACTATTCAAATACACTGTGAAAGACTTTCTTTGAGAATACAAAAACAATCCATATGATAGCACAGTTGGCAAAAACATTTCTTACAAAGGTCGGAGAAAGCAAATGCTACCTGAAAAGAAGGAAACGCATTTAATTGGTAAAATGTAGCTGCCTTGCATAACTCTTTGAGAAGCTTCTTTATACCTAGACCATAACGAACTCATGATTCTAGCATGAGCTCTTACAATAAAATATATGAGGATTTATTCCCGAGTAAAAAAGCCACAACGATTGTCCCTTTTTGGATCTAGAAAGGAAGAAAACGATGAAATCAGGCAGGCTTAGCAGCTTCCAAATACCATAATTGCCCAATAGTCTGGAGAGGGCAGCCCAAGGCAGAGTAATATGGTAGGCAGGCAGGCTCTGGTGTCATAGCTGGTTAGCTAAATGCTAAGTCAGAGGCATCTCACACCAGCCATTAGCCCTTTGCTCCCTATTGTGAAGCAGGGTCCCTGGTGCCAGGAACCTATAGCTGCTGAGAACAAGAGCATGCTGCTGTGAGTCAGGGTGTATGTGCAAGTAAGTGGTATGAACCAGCGGATAATTGAGTGAAGAGTGAGCATAGCTGTGCATGTGTCCGAGTATTGCTATGTTTAACACTTGTCTAGCAAGTTTTCCTGCACAGTATGTTTCAGCACTAACAAATCTAACCCTAATATAAAGAAAAGAAAACAAATGTATTTGAACCATATTAAAACTATGCTTTTAGTGTTTAAATAAATTTGGGATTCCTATTAAGGTTACTTAACCTCTGGGTCTTTGCTTTATATTTTTTAATATATACCTAGGGATAAATAGACCATTCCTCTTCCCTACAGAAGGTATAGTAGCGATAGTGTAAATTAATTCTGATGTGGAGTTGATGTCTGATACTGATCATTTTGAAAATTGTACATAGTCACATTTACAGAGGAGATTTGAGTATCCATATATTATTTTTGAACTGAGTATAATATAGCATTGCAAGATTAATGTTTGAAGTAAATTTGCAATATGTATGATAGACACATTTTGTTCAATTCTAACACTGCAATAGGTCTCAGTGCATGACATTTATCACGTGCAAATTCCCATATTTTAACCTTGACCATGGGACTCATTTCACAATATTTGTCAGCATTTAAAAACTATAATAGGCAACTTTCACACATTTTAAAAATGTTTTTAAAAAAACATTTCCTCAGGTTTTACAGTTGTTTGCATCTTAAATTTGACCTTACTTTGTAGCATGTTATTTGACTATGTATAAGGGCTCTGACCAAATAAACCATGCACAGAAAAGCCTCCAAGTTATTCTTAGAAAAGAGTAGAATAACAAATCAACAATCTAGATCAAATTATTTAATACTAATTAGATTTAAAATTGCCTTTGGGAGGAAAAACTAAATGTATTCTTACATGATAAATTCCTTTCTTTCTTGGTGGCGAGAGTCTACGATTCATTACTGTTGGGATTTAATCACCTGGCCACCAGGAGGAGGCCAAGACACCCTACAGCAAGAGCTTTAAAGGGACATTGTACACTAGATTTTTCTTTGCATAAATGTTTTGTAGATAATCCATTTATATAGCCAATCTGGAGGCGTTTTTGTAAAAATTTATAGTTTTTTTTTTATTTTTATTTTTTTATTAAAGGCTTTATTGAGATTAAAGTAAATAGCTTACAAACATAATGAAACACAATGTCTCTTTAGATACAGTAACTGTTAAGAACATCAAGATATACAGAGAATGTCTTTTTTATGAAAGATACAGCTATAAGAAGAACACCATGCAATGTAGTTTGGTGTAAGTATGTGGACCCAAACTATGACACCTGGGTACACTACCCAGCTAGGAGGCACCCAACAGAACTAAATCAGTTTGTGTCGAGTCTCCTTTTCAATCCAGTTGGACCCCTCTATTCCGTCCAGGCTAGATCTCCTCACTCAAAAAATCAAATTGAACTTTTCCATTCCTTCGAAACACAGGGACTGCATTCGTAGATATGATGGATTCTAGGTGGGACGCATTATAGCAGTATTGCGTGCTGGTAAGAGGGGTTGGAAGCGGTTCCGTACTTATGTACATAAGTCAGCAATTCCAAAAATATCTCATGTTTTCTCAGGCAGTGGAGCAGAAAAAAGAGTAGGGGGGGGGAAGGAGGTATGGGGGGGAAGGTCAGTTAGAGTAAAGGAAGGGGGGGTAGACATACAGTGGGGAGGGGAGAGGATGGGATAGCATCCCTGAAAGCACTAACACCAGTTTGTTAACCGGTTAGGTAGACCCTACATTTCCCATGGCAAGTCACTTACTTCCCATGGGCGCTTGTCTGTGCACCCATATGTCCCATAACCTCCAGTATGCCTCCATCTTGTCTAGGTGGAGGTAAAATCCCTTTTCCATTAGAGCATAGGTTTCCATTATCTGTTGGACGCCAGTCAGGGAGGGTGAACTTGCTTGCCTCCACATCCTGGCTATCGATAGCTTTGCAGCAGCAAACAAAAAGATAGCCAACTGTTTATGGGCTTTGGGCAATCTACAAGGGAAAATGTTCAAGAGGGCCGTTTTGGGGACTCTCGGGATGGACAACCCTGCGGATTCGCATAGTTGGAAAACGCCTTCCCAGAGCCGCTCCAGGACTGGACATGACCACCAAATATGGAGATCTGATCCGACCTGACCGCAGCCCCTCCAGCATAGGGACGACTGTGAAGGGCCCATCTGGGCCAGTCTCTGTTGAGAGTAGTGCCATCTGAGGCAGATTTTTACATAAAGTTCAAGTGAGTTCGCGCAATGCAAAGTTTTCTTGGTAAGGAGAATCGTTTGTTCCCAGACTTTGTCGGTGACTTGGATTCTTAAATCTCTCTCCCATGCCCTCAACTGCCAAACCTCTACTGCGCAAACTTCCTTCATTATAAGCGAATAATGATTGGATAAGGACCTCTGTAAAGGTGTCCCAGATTTGCTTTTCTGCTCCCATGGGGTAGGATTCCTCAATCCTGTCATAGGAAAGCCCCAACTGGCTAAGAATTTATGCAATCTGAATCTTTCAAATTGAAACCAAGGGGGAATGTGAGTGATATTCTCCTGATCATTAAGGTCGGCTGGCTGAAGAGTGTTTCCCTGATAGAGATCAGACACTCGTAAGAGATTCCACCGCCTCCATTGAGGACCATGCGAGTCCGGAAGGCCTCTGAGCAGACCCGGTATTGAATGTATTGGAGATGGGTGAGGGGCGACATTTAAATAATGTCTAATAGTTTTCCAGCAAACAATGGCTTGTTTAACTATTGGGTTAGACATAACCGAACTGTCTGCTTTATAATCTGGGATCCATGGTAGATCCTTGAGAATGATGCCCTGTGAGAGGGAGAACTGTTCGACTCTCTTCCAACCCTGTGTAATATCGCTTGTCTCCCATTGGGAGATATGGGTCAGTCTCGCTGCCTCATAATAGATAGCGATGTTGGGGAGAGAGACTCCTCCCAGGTGATATGGTCTCTGCAGCGTCCTTCTGGCAATTCTATTTTTATTGCCCTGCCAGACATACCTGGCTATCAGCGCATCAAACTTTTCCAAGAGAGTGCGGGGGAGGTTCAATGGAAGGCAATGGAAATAGTACAATATTTTGGGTAAAATAGTCATTTTAACAGAGGCTATTCGCCCCATCCATGAGACTTCCCTGAATGACCATGAGTAAGGAGTTCTCTAATGTCAGAAAGGAGTTTATCATAATTTTTTGTCCTGACCAATTCAATATCCGGGCCAAGTTGGATTCCCAGGTGGGTGATCGTGTCTGCCGCCCATTGGAATTGGTAGGCCTCTCGGAGAATCTCCTGCTCAAAGTGTGGAATATGGATTGCAAGAGCTTCAGTCTTGGCCAAGTTGAGCTTGTAAAAGCTCAGGGTACCAAATTGGGAAAGAAATTCAAATAAGACTGGCAAGGAGCCCAAGGGGTTGGTCAGAAAGAGGGTAACATTGTCCGCAAATAATGCTATCTTTTCCCCCCCTCCGCCAACCTCCTCCACTTGGCTACTCACTGGGACGCCCCTAATCAGTGGGGAGTTTCTGATTGCTTGGGCTAGCGGTTCAATCGCTAGGGCAAACACGATAGGCGAGAGAGGGCAGCCTTGTCTCGTACCATTGGTAATGGGGAAACTCGAAGAACAAAAGCCCAAGCCTCGGACCTTAGCACTCGGCGAGCTATACAGGGCTTGTATCGCTAATACCGTGTCTTCGGGAAACCCAAAGCCAAGGAGAACCTCCCATAGGTACTCCCATCTGACCCTGTCAAACACCTTTTCCGCGTCTAATGACAGGGCCAGCATGGGGACCTTCCGTCTGTATGCCTCAGAGAAGATATTTAAGATGCGTCTGGTATTGTCTGGCCCCTCTCTGCCCAACGTGAATCCCACCTGGTCTGGGTGCAAGAGATTGGGGGTAATGGAACGGAGTCCGTTTGCCCACAATTTCGAGTATAGTTTTACATCTATATTAATGAGGGAGATAGGGTGATAACTCCCACATTGAGATGGATCCTTATTTGGTTTGGGGATGGTCAAGATAGTTGCCTCTAGTAGTTCCCCTCTAAATACACCTTTCTCTCTAGCCTCACCAAAGGTCTGGAGGAGCAAAGGTGATAACTCTAGCCGAAAGGTTTTATAAAACCTGGCTGGAAATCCATCTGGACCCGGGGCCTTCCTGTTTTGGAGTTGAGTAATCGCCATTTTCAATTCAGCGTTTGTGAATGGGGCTTGAACCCTCTCCATTTCTTTTTGAGACATGACAGGCAAATGTAGGTCTTTCAAAAAGGCTCTAATTTGGGACCGGGAGGGGACATTCTCCCCTTCCGTATGATGGAGATTATATAGATTTGAGTAAAAGGCTGCAAAGGTCTCACCAATATCTCTAGGGGAGGTCACGCGTGTGTGCCCCTTGTTTATGAAGAGAATGCGGGATGAGGCTGCTCTACCCCTCAGGTTTGTTTGTTAGTATGGTAGAGGCCTTGTTACCCTGATAGTATAAGAGAGTTTTGAACCTGCTGATTGCCTCTTGGACCCTATTTAGTTCCATTGCTTTCAGTTGGCTACGGATGGTATCTATTTCAGCCGCCAGCTCCGGCGAGGGGTTCACCTTATTGAGGCTCTCCTTAGTCCTAAGTTTAGCTACCACCAGGCCAAAGGGAAAATGTATAGTTTTGCTTATTTTCAAATAACATTGTGCTGATTTTCAGACTCCTAACCAAGTCCCAACGTATAAGGTGTATACTTATATCTACAGACTCCAGCTTGCTTCTGTTTGTGTATAGGGTCTTATATATATATATATATATATATATAGGGGGGGTCTGCTCTTCCTGCTTTTCTCAGCCCATTTCAGTGAGTGTCCCAGCCTAACCTCATCAACAATGCTAAATTAGGAGCTTCTAAGAACGTTTTTTAAAGATTTTATACTGGATTTTTCTTTTAGTATTTGTGTACATTTTTATTTATATTAGTGTCTATTACATGCAGTTACATGAAAATTGTTATATACTGTCCCTTTAATATCCTTCCTACATCCCTGCCCCTCCCAGTATTATGTATAGCCAAGAAAAGGAGGAGGAAGCAAGAAACATAGTAGGGTAAAGAGGTGTAAACTATAACTGTGTCACCAGGAAAAAACTGTGTGGGTTCATGGACTCTCAGCACCAAGAAAGAAAGGAATTTATCATGGAACAATAAACTATGTTTTCTTTCTAATTGTGGTGAGAGTCAATGATTCATTACTGTTGGTAACTAATACCCAAGCTGTAAAGTCAACAAAAAAAATGGGTGGGATAAAAAGGTACGACAGGCACCTATTTGCCAGGAACTACAGCCTGAAGAACCTTCCTGACAAAATTTGCCTCAGCTGAGGCAAAAACTCCCCCCCCATCAAATGATAAAATTTATAGGCAGTGAGTCAAGATTACCACATTGCAAACCTGAAAATTGCGCCACTGATGCTTCATTCTTGAATGTCCAAGAAATAGACACAGAATGAGTCTAATGAGTTGCAAAATGTAAAAGCGGCGACTGTCCCGCCCCCAAGTAAGCTCAGTGATCTAGACTTGTCAACCATGAAACTAGTTGCCTTCTAACCCTTACAGTTACCTGAAAACAAAGCAAATAAACTAATAATCTGTTGAAAGTCCTTAGCAACCTGTGGATCAAAATTGCAATGCCCTTACTACATCTAGATTGAGCAATAATCCTGGATTAGGACATAAGTAAGGAATTACAGTTCACTGCGTAATATTCTCGGAAGAATCTTAAAGTGAATGTAAAGTTTAATAAATAAGTGCCCAGTATCTACAAATACCCTTAAAAACAGTGGCACTTTCATTCATTAAACTTTACATTGAAGCTTCTTTATTAAAATACTTACCTTTATTTTATGGAAAGCAGACCAGCAATCCTCCCCCTGCAGCTCCTGCTGTAGTTAGCAGATCGATGACTATCTGGCATCATCCAATTGTTGCGTGCCTCATGAGCTGGACGCCAAAGGGGGCACACAACGATTGGAGGAAGCTGGATTCGTCATCGATCTGCTAACTACAGCAGGAGCTGCGGGCGGAGGATCGCTGGTCTGCTTTCTATAAAAGTAAAAGTTAAAAAAGAAGCTTCAATGTAATGTTTAATGAATGAAAGTGCCCATGTTTTTCATGTATTTCCCATGACGAAGGAACCCCATCCCGAAAGAAACTGTAATGGGGGATAATCACCAGGAAGGAGATTGTTTGACTGAAGAATATAGAAAGATAAACTCATATAGGTTGGAAATCTCAATGTAACTACACTAACCTACATAGTTGAAGTGGGCACAAATGAAACCAAATGGCATCTGATGCTGACACCATCAGATCCACTACATCCATGTGCTGAGCTACAGACACCTGGATAGTGTTGAGATCAAATTTATGATCACTCCTAGAAATTAACCCCTATACGTGAGGTCAACTAACTTTTGCAACGTTGACTTTTCAGGCATGACTGTGAAGGAACCAGAGTAGTCTCTTTGTATGAATATACGCTAAGGTAAAGAAGGAGCTTGAACCAAGATATTATCCAAATAAGGAGCCACAGCTATTCCCTTAGAGCTGTAGCTAGACCTAGATAAGAGATATAAACTGATGTCTGTCAATAAATGTAAAAGTAGTAACTGGAGATATTCCTTGTGGATAGGGATGTCCAGGTAAGTATCCTTCAAGTCTATAGTTGTCCTGAACTACAGACAAATACATCTGATATCTTCCATCCTGAAAAAGGGCACCCTCATGAAGTTGATTACAGTTTTTCAGATCCAGAATGGGACGAAAATTTCTCCATCTTGGAACTATAAATAGATTATAAAAGACTTTGCTCATGCGCTCTGAAATTGGAACAATTTACTCCCAATTCCTGTAGATTCTGGATATACTGAAATCCCTCACTTACCGGTACTGAGTACCGCCACCTCTGCCATCTCATAACAGGTAATGTTTGTAATTGTCCTTTAAATACTCACAAGAGGGTGCTGCAAAATATATCGAACATTGTAAATAACTTTATCCGTTTTGCTTTTCTCAAATTTACTGAGCCCAATATATCAATCAATAAGTAAGTTAACAAAAAAACATGTGTGTGTGTATAGAATATATATAACATAGAGGAAGTCCAGCACTCATTTGCAAGCTCTCAGCTAAGATTAAAAGCAAAAATGGAAGAGTTAGTTACCGCATCTGGCCAAATGGGACAAGCCAAGGTAACACGTCAAGGTCTCTCCCAAAACCTGGGTCCCTAAAACAGCCTAACAATGCAAGCTCTCAATCAAACAAACTGGAAACAAGTCAAGGGTGCAAACGGTTTATGCAATCACCCTGAACATATACAAAACACGTAAGGGGACTGCACTCTCAGGCTGGACTGGGTACACATCCTATGACCCTGCAACATGCACAGCCCTGGGTGCTCAATAGAACTCTCAGGTAGCTGCACTGTGGGTCTTGCACCCAGGTCTGGGAGCAAGGCCCACAGGGGAAATTACAAAACAAATACAGCACACAGAGGAAGTCCAGCACTCACTTGAAAGCTCTCAGCTAAGATTAAAAGCAAAAATGGAAGAGTTAGTTACTGCATCTGGCCAAATGGGACAAGCCCATGTACCACATCAAGGTCTCTCCCAATGGGCCTTGTACCCAAGACCTGTCTGGGGTTAACTGCCTGTGACTCTGGGGACAGTGCAGCTGCCTGAGAGTACTATTGAGCATCCAGGGCTGTGCATGTTGCAGGGTAATAGGAAGTGTAC
>CAJPDP010887630.1:0-10660 GCA_905336975.1 Bombina variegata variegata
TGGGGGGGGGGGGGTGACACCATGACTTACCGCACCGGGTGACACCAACCCTAGTGACGCCACTGACTATATGGCAGTAATTTTGCAAAAATGTTATTCATTTGCAAGAGCACTAGATGGCAGCACTGTTACCTGTCATGCAGTACTAATGTTATACATTAGCAAGAGCACTAGATGGCAGCACTATTTCCTGTCATGTGATACTAATGTTATACATTAGCAAGAGCACTAGATGGCAGCACTATTTCCTGTCATGTAGTTTTAATGTTATACATTAGCAAGAGCACTAGATGTCAGCAATATTTCCTGTCACGTAGTACTAATATTATACATTAGCAAGAGCACTAGATGGCAGCACTATTTCCTGTCACGTAGTGCTACCTATCTAGATATCTCTTCAACAAAGAATAACATAAGAACAAAGTAAATTTGATAATAGACGTAAATTGGAAACTTTTTAAAAATCAGATTCTCCATCTGAATCAAGAAAGAAAAATATTGTGTGTCATGTCCCTTTAACATTTATGACCCTCATTGTAGAGAATAGTATTATATAGCAGGTAGAGGGATTATGATTTTGCTGGGGGGTTTTGTCGATATGAGGTGGACGTAAAGGGCATTATAACCAGTTCTTAGATATTAAAGGGGTATTAAACCCCAAAATGTTCTTTTGTGATCAAGATATAGAATGTGATTTTAACCCCTTGAGTGCCAACGACGGCTCTGAGCCGTCGCAAATTGTCCCGGTCAGGTGCTGACGACGGCTCAGAGCCGTCGTTAGCACTCACCCACCTTGAGGGCAATCTGGGGGCTCCCACCTACTCCCACCCGGCGATCTGGCCTGTATAGTGACAGGCATCGCCGGGGCTTGACGTTTTGCGCGGTGACATCACTGTGCAACTTTATTTAAAGTTTATAATGACAAGTATAGGGAGATGGGGGCATGCTGCTTGGAAACCTGTATCTCTGGCATCTAAGCAGCTACAGACCCCCAAGACCCACCATTGGGTACCTTTCCAACTGTATAAGTATTGGGGATCTGTAAAAAAGATTTTTTAAATAAAAAAACAAACAAAAAAAAACAGCTTAGCACCCAGGTGGGAAATTTACTTCTATTATAATATGTTTTGTTCTCTTGGTATCCTTTGTTGAAAAGGATCACTAGGTAGGCTCAGGAGCAGCAGATTGGTGGCAGCACATATGCCTCATGTTATTGGCTCACGCAATGCATTTAGCAAGTTCCCAGTAGTGCATTGCTGATTCTTCAACAAAGGATACCAAAGAGAACTAAGCAAATTAGACAATAAAATTAAATTGGAAAGTTGTTTTAAATTGTATTCTCCGTCTGAATCATGAAAGAAAATGTTGGGGGTTTATGTCTCTTTAATGTGTAGTGTAAACAGATTTTTTTTTTATGGGAAGAATTCATACATATACGTAGAATTGTTTTATTTTACTTATAAAAAAACAAAAAGAAAATTGTAAACAAGACAATTACTGTTGTACAGTTTACTGCTAAATGCATCTGTTTGAAATTGTATATGTTATGTATCTATGATATTGTTTAATAAACTGGTTAACAAAAATAAATATACTGTATAAACCTACTTAAACTAGAAATTATCAACTATTACAGGAATTTCTACATATGACTTATACCCCTGTAACACATTCAACAGTGAAAGTTCTCCTACTATTGGAGGGTGGACAGAATTGACCACTGCCCAATTTACTACTTTTTGATTTGTACCGTTTCCTCCAACTTCTTCTACCCTTACTTAGTACTAAGGGTCTGATGATCTGAAACCTCTGCACTGGTCACATTAGCTCATCAATACTGCCAGGCCCCGTAAAGAATTTTAGTTTGAGAGCTATTTATCTAGCTATGCAGGGCACTGGATGTGAAGGAGATCTACCTAAATTACAATATCATTATAAAAAAAAAAACTCTTCATATATTAGGCGCAACAAACGTGGTGCTAGCTTCTCCTGCAAACTATAAATAGTCACTGCTCGACTCCCACGGTCACTCAGTCCCGTTGTGTATTTGGCGTAATCAGCTTGCACTGGTAAATTTTATGAAGCCAAAATAACTAATTATTTATTTCATGCCAGAAGTTTATACCCTAGCCATGCAAGATATCATTATTATATGTTAAAAAGGGAAGAAATTGTTTTTGCAACAAGGATTATTTTAAGAGAAGTTAGAAAATTATTTGATGATCTACTGGAACACAGTTGTAGCCCAGGTGTCGCTAACTAGGCATGGGCACAATTGTAGGATTTGGCATCAGTTCGCTAAACAAATATTTGCAAATCCAGATCTGTTGCACTTTCACACGGATATATCCAGAGCCAAAACGAGACAAATGCCTCTGCCGGCGGCCATTTTCAGCATTTGCTGGGCAAATAATTGCCGAATCCTGAAACTTCACCCCCTGCCTAATGTTAACTAGTCTTTTAAAGCAAGATAAAAGTAAAAAAAGAAAATCTTCTAATATGTTGCATATCACGCTACTGTTTGCATAATACTATGTGCTTAATCCGTGCAAAGGAATTAAACACACAGTTAAGGACAGCTCCAGAGCAGCACTGCACTACTAGGTGTTAGCGAAACACTAGTGACCCAATGACAAGAGACAAATTTGCCTTTCTTCAAAAGCATACCTAGGTAGGCTGAGAAGCAATGGCACTACTTGGATCTAGATTGTGATTGGCAGCTGCACATGTATGGCTCTTGTTATTGGCTCACGTGATGTGTTAAGCTAGCTACCAGTAATGCATTTCTGCGGCTGCGAACATTCCAATATTACCTGAATTCTTTAAAGAAATTCCTATATTGCCGGATTTCCCACAGTATACACCAGAATTTATATTGTTAAAAAATAAAGATAATCCCTTTATTACCCATTCCCCAGTTTTGCAAAACCAACACTGTTATATTAATACACTTTTTACCTTTGTAATTACCAGACTGCCCCCTTATTTTTGTTCTTTTAATAGACTTGCATTTTAGCTAGTCCGTGCTGACTCCTAGGTAGCTCCACAGGCGTGAGCACAATGTTATATATATGAAACACATGAACTAATGCACTCTAGCTGTAAACAACTGTCATAATCCCCTGAGACAAGAGGCGGCCTTCCAGGGCTTAGAATTTAGCATATGGGCCTACCTAGGTTTAGCATTCAACAAAGAATACCAAAAGAACAAAGCAATTTTAATGATAAAAGTAAAATGGAAAGTTGTTTAAAATTGCATGCCCTATCTGAATCACGAATATTTAATTTTGACATGACTGTCACTTTAATTATTATCAGTATAATGGAAAATTGTTTAAAATTCCATGCTCTGTCTGATTCTAATTTAATGTTACTATGCCTTTAATGGAACATTGTATATAAATTGTTTTATTCCATAAATAATAAAGGTATTTTACAATGTAATATTTTTTTGAAAAATGGATGTTTACATGCCAAATAAAATATGTGGGGGGTTTTCTTGAAGTTTTTTGAAGGCCACTAATATGGCTACGGAATACACCCATGTGAGCCAATGAATATTAAGTACTATTTTAATTTATTTATTTTTTAACACACATAACTGCTGCTTTTTTATATGCGTTATATTATTTTTCTGTGAACAAATTCCCACAATATATCTGTTAAAAACATAAACTTTGTGACTTTTTTATACCTTGTGTAAGGTATTGTACACAAAAGGCCTATGCTATTCGCACAGGCTATAGGGTAGCGGGCACAAAGGGAAACCACAGAGGTCATAGTCTCCCCAAATGCTTCTTGAACCTGTTCCACCATTCCCCCACACGTCAGCTCTTCGATCCTGTAAAAGAAAATAAATTTTTTTACTTTGAAGCATCTATTCTATTATAATATATTACTTAAATCAAAACACAGAATGATCGGTTACCTTGGTCCTCCTTGCAAAACCATGGTAACTGGCCCAACCAAATGTGTTACTCCTCCAACTCTGACAGCTGCGGTAAGAAGTTCTCTCATGTGTACCAGAGCTTGCTTACGTGTGTTCCCACGACGCCATCTAGTCTGGGCAGCCAAAAGAAAACCACTACTGGACACCTGCAAAGAAAATAAACATGCAGATTAGAACACTACATTTTATTATATATACCAGAACTAACCATGCTTTTTTTTATTTTGAGAGCCGGTCACTAAAACCGCAAAATAGGCTCAAGGGTCACATTACATTAAATTCATACTTATGCTACAGATAATGGCATAGGAAATAAGTTACTATTGATGATTTTATTGTAACTGTATATACAAATCAAGCTAACAAAATGTGGTATACAAGATTTTAATTTTATTATATAGGGCCACAAAAAAAAACAAAAAAAAAAAACTATGTCAGATATGGTCTTTGAGCCTTAGTTTGGGCATTTCTGACGTTTACACTCAACTGAAGAAACTATTTGTAACCTTTCTAAGACTGAGCAAAACTGAAATAAAACTTAAGGGGGAAGACTTTAATTTTAATGCAATAATTGCTCTGATACATTTAATTGAGTTGTACAATATTTCTCAAAACATGTTTTAAAAATATTGTCACCTCTACAAACCATATCCAATAAAGCCTCCCTTAGAGTGGAAGGCAGCACTTTCATTAAAATATGACATAGTTGGTGCACACTTTAGGAGGGATCTTGGACCACTGCTCCATACAGCACGTTTCAAAATACTTGACAAGAGTTAGTATTGAGCTTGTCACTGTGGACAATTTTTAAATTGGATTCAAGTCAGGAACATGGAGGTGGTCATTGAAAACCATTGAGTTTGTGTTTCTGCCACCATTTCTGTGCTGATTTTTATGTATGTTTGGGGTCATTGTCTTGTTGAAAGCTTTATTTATAGTCAAGTCAAAATTTGCCTGTTTTATCTTGTTTGCTGAAGCCAATTAGAGACTGATTTTTACAGACCAAACAATAACTGGCTCATGAAGTCTGGATTATGCATTTCCAATTCTTATAGAAAACTGGAAAACCCACAATCTCTAAAAAGGAGGCTAAAATAATAATATACAAATACACACACACATTTTTCTAGAATACATTCGTCCGAGTAGTGTGAAAGTACATTTTAGAATGAAATCATTGGGACTGCATACATATTCAAGTTTTAAGGTGCTTGATAAAAGTAAAGAATACTACATGATAATTATTAAGAAAAACATACCGCTTGATCAGGATTTGTTCCAATGAAAGCAAACAACTGTCCTAATAAGACACTGTATGTTGGTTTATCTCTGCTATCTTCTATAGCCAGCGACTGAAGGAGAGTAAATGAGCTACTTCTGTGGCTAGCAGCATTCCGTCTCCTTTAAGACCAACAAAGGAAAGAAAAGAAAAATCTAAAGTCGGGCAGTGAAAGCATGTACATGAAAAACAGGATTGAGGTTATTTTTACAATAAAAAACTTGATGTTTAAAAGATAGTTAAGAGATTGGTCAATCCTCATCTGTCATATTATTGATTCATCATAGGGTAAGAACTACACTTAAAATACAATGTTAAATCCTTGCAACTGAGACAGCGGACAAAGGGCTCCTTAGCGCTGACTTGAGGGAGAACACAATGAAAACCATTTTTCATGGTACCTAACACCAGTGAGAACCTCGCACATGAGCTCTCAAGGTAGTAACCGTTGTTATAGGGGTTGCGGAAGGGTGGGCACATACAAACATATGTGGTGGGAATGTGGAGACATTCGTGAGATATGGAAACGGTTGTCATCTTTTATTAGCCACCTGATTGGCGAAAAGTTCACTCTCACTATACAGCAGGCCCTTTTGCATGAACCCATAGCCGAATTTCACAGACGCTTAAATACCTTTGTTAGAATTGCATGTACAGTTACTAGAACCTGCATAGCAAAATGTTGGAAGATGGGTGCACCATCCTGGTCAGAAGTGTACAATAAATTACAATATACTTATAATATGTATGAAACAGCAGCAGGCATAATGAACAATAGAGAGATAGTTAACAACATATGGTACTACTGGTTAAACTGTGAGAGACAGAGGCCGTAAATTCGTCAATGCTCCCAGACGGAATGAGGTTTCATGATATATGTTTCCTCAGCAACATAGTTCAAATCAAATTTGGTGTCACTGAACCCTATCCTGTCCCCCCCCTCCCCTTTTCTTTTAGGTTCATTTTTTCATGTTTGATTTTTGGAGATATATATTATTACTATGCAACAGGTAACACTGTGCAGATCTGAACTTGAAGGTTAACCTCTTGGGCCCAAGTGGTTGGGGAACTTTTTTTTAGTGGGAAATACTCATTGTTGATTTACATGTTTAGTATTTATATAAAAACTTAAGACAAGAAGTACATTGTTTAAGTCTCCTCCTCGGTATATTGTTTGAGGGTGCCTTGTGTTATAAATCTGTACTATGAAGAATGTCAAAATGTGTTTTTTTTTCTTGTGCGAAACTCAATAAAAATATTTAAACATAAATCCTTGCAACTGGAAACCCGTGAATTACAGTTTGGATATAATGTGGTATGAAATGTGTATAATGTGCCTTCATTTAAAGGAATATGAAGTAAAAATTAAACTTTTGTGTTTCAAAAAGAGCATGCAATTTTAAACAACTTTCCAGTTTACTCCTATCAACTAATTTTCTATGTTCTCTTTGCATCCTTTGTTAAAGCATACTGAGGTAAGCTCAGAAGAATACTTCTGAATACAGTGAACGGTTGTAAGAATTGCGCTTTTAAAATATCCTGATACTTTGTGATTGGTTGTGTTCAATTTAAAAAGAGGTTTGGTTGAAAATCATGTTATCTATGAGTAAGCACCAATAATAGGCGCAAAACGCATAAGATGTGGCTGCTTTACTCCACGTAATTTTAAATTATATTCAATAAAGTCTTTTTGGATTTCACTTTGAGTACTGCAACAATTTTTCTCTGCTCAGAAGAAGCAATGCACTACTGGGAGCTAGCTGCTGATTGGTGGCTGCACATATATACCTCTTGTCATGTGCTCAGCTAGTTCCCAGTAGCACATTTCTGCTCCTTAAACAACGGATACCAAGAGAATGATGCAAATTTAAAAACTGTATTAAATTTAAAATTTACTTTAAATTGTATGCTTTGAAACAGAAAAACTGCATTTTCTAACAATATGATATATATGTTTGCCAGACTTATTTCTCATCATCACAGCCTGTACACAACATTGCATATCGGAACTAAGTAAACCCATTGGCACACTCTCGATAACTAACAGTGTCTTTTATAAAAGTGGTCCCCGATATCAGCAAAAAAAGCTCACCACCAGAAAGGCAACTAATTATCAAGCACAACATACACTGCATATAGAAAAATAGAGAAAGGAATTAAGAGGTGGGAAGATAACTATCAGTAATAGACCAGTGTTCTCCACAGCAAATTTTGCTAGCCAGGTGGCATTATAAAGTAGCTAGGTGGGGTAGTGTAATTATTTCTATTATTATAACATTTTCTACTATCCAAAGCACAAATTGCATAATTTAACAAAATGTATTTAATGATAACTTGAAGACAAAAAATAAAAGTTTAGCCGGTGTTCATTAAAATCATCCAGGTGGTGCACCTATTAAAAAGGTCCTGGAGAGAACCCTGTAGACACATGCATCTGGACTGATTTGACACTAATGTCCTGTTCTTGCTACCTCCTTTTTTGTGTAATTTGTTTGAGTTTGTGACTGTGTTTTCTTTCCCCCTAGACTCTGAGCATATATAAATGTGTCCTGTTGATGTGCTGCATAGATTGCCTCTAAGGAAAAAAAAGGTTGATGGACTAAACTGAAGCTTTAAAATTCAAATCAGGAACATTTAGAGATTTAATTATTTAGGCAAACATAGTAATATACATACCTTGGATTTGACCTGTTGAACTCTAGGTCATTGCTCCCAATCATTTCCAAGTCAGAGGGTGCTGACATACTACGGAGGAAGACAGGTTGGCGCATGGCCTGTGATATGACCTTGGCTTCTGATGATGAATTACATGCTAAAAAATTGCAAAATAACACCTACAATAGTTATGAACAAGCACAAAAAAAAAAAAAAAAACCTCTGCAATATCTAGCTATTTTTTTTCAAGTCAAAAGGTGCTAACATATTGCAGAGGATGACAGGCTGGCACACAACCTGTGAAATGACCTTGGTGTCTGATGGATTACATGCTGAAATATTTCAAAACAACGCCTACTTAAGACATAAACAAACCGGAAATAAAAAAAAAATGCAATATCTAGCTAAGTTTTAGAAGTTTTGTAGGCACCCTTGGTGACTGGAAATGCAATAAATTTAAAGTAATATTGGTTCAGGATTTTGGTAGTTAATACGTTTTGTGAAAAGGGTGTCTTTATGTTCTATTAACAATGGATTGATCAGCTAAATGCACAGCAAAAAATGCTTCACCAATCTTTATGAACTTTGGTACACAAACGGACTATCATTTAATAAATGCTTTTTTTTGGTATGGAGAAAAAAACAAGTAGGGATATACAGGTTTTAAAATAGAAGTTAAAGGGCCATGATACCCAAATGTTGAAACACTTGAAAGTGATGCAGCATAGTTGCAAAAAAGCGGACTAGAAAATATCACCGGAACTGGTATCTAACTCCAGCGCAAATTAAATTTATCTACAAAAACTCCTCCGGCACTTGCTAGAGAGGATGCCCTCAAGAAGGCCACATCTCCCACATTTGGTCGGACTGTGATCACATAAAATCGTACTGGTCTAAGATCTTTAACAGCATCAATACAGTATTGCACACACATATATCCCCTAGTTCAGAACTAGTTCTACTGAGCCAACCGTCAGGCATTACATGCAAAATAAGAAAACATTTATATCAAATTATGCTTAACGCAGCAAACCAATTGATCCCAAAAAAGTGGAAATCCACACAGGTACCCACATTACAAGACTGGAAAACCTTAGTACATAAGAATTTAATATTAGTAAGACTATTATCTTAAATTAGGCCAGCTTTCCTTTTACCAGGACATGCAGTTCATTTGGGAATCCTTCACCTTTGAAAACAAACAAGCTCTAGACGGTTAGGCATTTATACGTCAGTCTGGCTGGCTACCTCTTTTTCGACCAACCATAGACATTCATACTATTCAGCAGAGAGAGACCTCTACAACATTGTTATTGAGCAAACCTAAGATTGGGGATGGGCTGGTGTGAGTGCGGCACTCTAATTACTCTAATTACTATTCTTTTCTTTACTTTCTGTTCTATTTCCTTAGTACACCCTAGTACAATTCTTTGAAAATGACATCTTAATCACAGCAAAACAGATGCCACCTATGGACAATCTAAACATGGAACATATACTTCAGTTCAGAACAGAATCCGGACCCAGCTGCCCACTTTTTGATACATGTGGGGCCCACTTTTGCATAACTCTTTATGACTTGCTAAACTGTATGAGACCCCAGAATCTTAGCACAAGATGAAGAAATTGTTAGCGAAGGGCATTTGGGTAATAGCTCCAAGAAATATGTTCTTACAATATGACTGTTTATCATTATGTCCTGAATTACCAAAGATGTATTTGTTGTGACTATTTTTTTCTTTTGTTGTACTGTATTATATCAAAAATAAAAGAAAACATATTTAAAAAAAAAAAAAAAAAGAAAATATCACCGGAACATCTCTATGTAAAAAAGAAAGATATTTTACCTCAAAAGTTCCTCAGTAGCCATATCCTATTGTAAAGGACTTCTAAGCAGCAAATCAGTATGACTGTCCTGGGACAGGCAAAGGAGTGAGCATTCGTGAACATTCATCTTATTTCCCTATTCAGTTTAAGGAAGTTTACCATGAAATCTCATGAGAGTTAAGTCAAATCTCATGAGATCACAGTAAAAGTTCATGACCTCAGCAGATTGTGAGGTAAAATATCTTCCTTTTCACATAGATGCTCAGGTGATATTTTCCTGTCAGCTTTTTACAGTTATACTGCATCAGTTTCAAGTGATTTAGCCTATGAGTATTATGTCCCTTTAAGACATGCTCAGTAGCAGAATTTGGCAGCAGATGATTGTGGGACTTGCAGTTCTAGGTATTAGTGTGTATCATGATATAGTGTGTACCCTGCAGCATTGCCCTGTTACCTGTAACATGTCCAAAATGATGTATGTATTTAATACACCTGGGATAGGGGATTGCTAATTTAACATCTTCCCTAAAGAGATGCAAACACTAGGAACCTGACCAGTTAATGTGCAAAAACCTCCAATTAATTACTAAAAATGGAGCAATTTTAAAGATGAATTCTAATGCAATAATAAAATGTTTAAAGACATTGTATTATTGCACGCATGTTTGCAAGTAACTGTGTTTAAGCCATCAAAAAAAGGGATTAACACATTGTTAAAAGACCTATTTGGAGCTCAGTGCATTGATGTTCATGAGCAGAAGACATTTTGAGAGTCTATAAGGAGTAGCATAAGCACATAGCCACCACTCACTGGCTGTGTCCTGCACAGAACTGACTCAAGAGTGCACCTGGTGTACAAGGTTAACCCCTTAAGGACCAGCGACGTACCCTGTATGTCGCTGGCCTTTTTTTGGGACGTGGCTTTTTTATAGCGCAGTCTTGCCACCAGC
>CAJPDP010887934.1:0-11493 GCA_905336975.1 Bombina variegata variegata
TATACTATATTATAAGAATTATTAACAAACATTTCCATTTACAAAGCAGTTGTTCATCATGAAAAAAAAAAGTTAAACAAGCGATTATTTCATTTTGATTTTAGTTCTCTTGTAATTTTTCTTTTGTGCATATGTTGAAGAGGGTTTTTTTCCCCATTGATTTGTTTTGAAATAATTTGAATGTGTTTTTATAATGCCGTTATCTTTGACAGTAGAACTCAAAGTTAATGGACCATTAAATATAGTAGAATTACATAATCAAAGTGCTTAATAAGACAATGCCATAGCACTAAACAATTTTAAGTTGGCAATAGATTTTTTCTGACAAATCTCTCTATCGTGTGACAGCCATCAGCCAATCACAGACACATATATGTATACACTGTAAACTCTTGCACATGCTCAGTAGCAGCTGGTGCCTCAGAAAGTGTGCTTATAAAAAGAAACTGTATAATTTGATAATGGAGGTAAATTTGAAGGTCTCTTACAGCTGAATGCTCTTTGTTAATTAGTGTCTCTTTAAGGCGAGGTATAAATATGCTCCACAACAAAATAAATAATCAATGAGCTGTATGCAGGAGGGTCAGGGTTGTGAATTACATGATGTACACTCCATGCTATCTGTGGCAGAGGAAAAACTACACATTTCCGGTGTAAATTACAGGAAAATAAAATAGATCTTTCACTAACTATGCATAATAAAACATTTTGGGCTAGATTACAAGTGGATTGCTATTTTATCTCACGTCCATAAATGGGGAAATTCCCTGTTTACGGGCGGGCGATAAATAATCAGCCATTACAAATAGCTGCCTATTGCTACCGCAAGCTCGCTGATCTATGGTTAATTTTCTAAAAGTGCCCCAAGTGCCCCCAAAATAAAGGGTCTTTTAGTTTTTTTATAAAAAAAAAAAATGTAGGGTTTGTGCAACTTGTTGTGAGTTAGTTCCCCCCCCACACACACACACACACACACACCCTTTTCTAGCTCCATTGAAGTTTGGCTTTTTGTGTGCATCGGGTTGGTGCTAGTGTGAAAACTTTTTACTTTCAACTTATAATATGCGTGCTACGCAATGCACGCAAAAAGCTTCTATCAGAGTTAACGCTCGAGCGTGAGCAATAAATAGCGATCCACTATTTTTCTCCTTTTTGTCCTTTCCCTTTTTTCTTTAATCATTGAATTGTAAAATGATTGGAGATTAAATATATTGTAAGGGAAGGTGTTGAAATAAAAAGATGGAGAAAATTCCCCATAAGGAATATAGGAAGATTTTGTTTATCTTTTTTTCTTTTTTTCTGACAAATCATCCTACAATTCACCATTTTACACATTTTTTTCATATTGTGATTTTTTTCACATAGTGTCCAATAAGGAATACTTCTCCTTAGAGACTTACTTTATTTTATTCATATTAATGTTTCTATCTCCCATTCGCCTAGATTACAAATTGCGCGCTGACTGCAGCGCACTTGCGATATGTTTTTTCTTTAGGCTCCCTTCAGCGTCTTCAGCCACGCTAGCCTCACCAGTCCTTATGTTATTTAATACTATTTAATAACATAAGGACTGGTGAGGCTAGCGAGGCTGAAGATGCTCGAAGAAGCCTAAAGAAAAAACATATCGCAAATGCGCTGCAGTCAGCAACGACTTGTAATCTAGGTGATTGTGTCTAATTTGCATACACATTTTTTCTCATAGTGTGATTTTTTTTCAACTAGGGGCTCGCTTCAATTGAGTCGTTAAAAATGGAGCTGTAGGGGGGCGGAGCTTGCCATTATCCTAAGCAGACGCACTTCTTGTTAGCTCCGTGTTCATACACTGTTGACTCTGTAATTTATGACCCTAATTACTGTCCAAAAGTATTTTAATTGCGAGGGAAACTATACTCTCTATACCGCAGTTTTCTACCTGGCTCGAGTGAAGAACTTTGCCAAGATGTTCCCGCCGCTACTGTATACTAACTTCAGGCAGTGCCAGTCATATTGCGGATCGCTCTGCTCATTAGAGAAGGCCCGGTTAGACTGTGAGCTGAATGTGACACCGCCTCACACTCTCAAACGACACAGCTACTGGGCGATGTTCAGGTCCTGGAGACTTTAATCGGCAACTGTATTGTGAGTACTGTGGGGCCGAGATTATTTGGCCACTGGCCGTTCTTGAATCTTTACATCACATCGTTAGAACCTTCAAGTGACTGCCTGAAGTTCACACTAAACACCACTGTGAAAACACCTGAACCTTTGCAAGCTGCGTGCTTGATTGCAACCTGTGACGCAGTTATTTTTCCCCACTGCCAACCGGGTATCAATTGCTCAATATAAGATTAACTACTCTAAGTTAGCTCCTAACAGAACAATATCATTTGAACAGGTGACTTACCCTATACACGTAAACTGAGTGGTGGTTGTAATTAGAACTCTTTCCTAGGGCCACAACGTTATTTGAAGTTTCAACTACTCTGAAGCCATGGCAACCTTCTCATAGGAGGCTTTTTAACCGTCATAGCTCACTGAGCTTCTGTGGGTTGGACTGAACTCCCACATTTGTCTTGAAAGCTGGGATATCTTGAGCAAAGTACACTTATCAGTGACTGCCTATAAGATGTTACCCTCTTTGATTTGCAAGTTTTTGCTGCTTATTCCTTATCCCTACTAGTACTCATCCTCACAGATTGGCCATGCTGAAGACTGCTTCATAATACAGAGACACGTCGACAGTGCTGCAGCACCTCAATCTCTTGGTGTGCGAGCTGAAGCTGGGTTGGACCCTCTATCTCTACAACTAGAACTGTGCAGAGGATGCATTGATCTAGATCAATCCTGATCTTTTAGCAGGAGGTAATACCACCAGAGCTTCTCACCAAATAAGCTCTTATCTCCTTATATTCAGGCTCCTTTGCAAAAGTTTCTACAGCGCTCAGAACACATACACTGGAGCCCAATTTAGAATACTGCAGGAAGCCTAAAAAAATACATAGTTGTCTATAACTATTATACCTGCAATATACTGTAGATTTCAGCTTGAAAGTCTTTTATAAAAATATGGCTTCTTAAACTCCCCTGGATGGCCTGATGGTCAGGGCCCCATAAGTTTATCATCTACCTAGCTCTGAGATTTACCTTTTTTTTTTAATACTACCGCTTATCTCCTGCTTTTGTTCTACTGTAAAGAGAATTACTGCTCCTCACTCTCCCTTTGTGCAAAACTTTGACAATCAATAAGTTCTAGACACAAAGTGTGTGAACTATATATTTGTCCACTGTACTTCTAGTATTCAGTAAATCTATTTCCATAAGCTTTCTACAATTTCTAAAAGGCTGTATTATAATGGGTTCTTCCTCTAAGAAGAAATCCAAGTCCTCTCACCAGTTAAAAAGAACAGTGATTCATCATTTCAGTTTGCAGCAAATCTTTTAGAGAACCCCATTCTGATGATGATGATTACTCTTATACATCCAATTCTCCTGACCACAGACCATTATATACTGATTCTGTTATGCAAGACACTTCACCAATTACAGTTAGTAATTTTAAAAATATGTTTGCGGAACACCATAAATCTATAACGTTAGACTTTAAAACATCTTTTGCTGTAATAAGCGAAAGAACTGATAATCTGGAACGTAAGCATGAAGGCTTATCAGTGGACCATGCCAACTTCATCACCTACGCCAACACTATCGTAGATCACTTGGCAGCCATGGAAACTAAGCTTGCAGATATCGAAGACAGGTCGAGGAGGAATAATGCTCGCATAAGGGGCATACCGGACTCAATATCACCAACTGAATTACCCAACTACCTCCAAGAATTGATGGGGCTTTGACGATTATTAATAGTTAGAAGTTTTGTAATTTATTTTGTTTAACGTTAACTATTGTGCAACTCTAAGTTCCTATTGTGTGCAGTTAACAGGGCTATACTGATCATAGGCAGGTTGGAAATGTGTCACTTATCTTGTTTACTGTTAACTATTACATAATTATGTTGTTATCATCAATACTTATAATACTACAATAGGACTAACCCTGATGCTACACATGTCTAGTTCTCTTATGAATAAATTGTATGCCATAATATATCTGAAAATACTATCTAATGCCTAAATCTGTAGTTTTTTTTTCTTCAGCCCTTCTCCCTAGGTTTGGGGGATGGCACACAAGAATGAAAGTTTGTGTCTAGGCAATAGAGTCCACTAAGTATAAGCTCACCAAACACAAAGCCTCACCAACTATTAGCAGTCCAAACACATGTGTAGTATCTAGCTTAATGTGGTCTCTGTCTTTGTATGGCTATTGTTATAAATCCCATTTGTTTTCATTTTTTTTTCTTCTCGTCCCCCACATATTGCAATTTGATTGGTACATATATTAAGTTAAGAACTGTTTGTGTTAAGAACTGTGTTTTTGTGTTCAATTGTTGATGTTTGAATAGCGGTAAATGTGATTCTGGTTGTATTTTCACAACATATTCTTTTCTTGTAGGTAGTAATTTACCTCTCCCAGCTATGTTGGGGCCCTGATCTGGGCCATTCTAATGTGAACCCTCCTTTCTCTATCTTCATTAGAGGTCCTTGCCTCGCCCTATGTTATCGAACCCCCTAACTCAATTCATACATCTCTGATTAACTGAAGCTTTGGTTCCTCTTAGAACCTTTTATTTCCCCTCTTTTCTTTCTTTTGCCTTTATTTCTCCCCCTCTACTTTATTTGTTTTTCCTCCCTTAGCACTTTCCACAACTTTTTTGGATTCTGCGGCTTATTGTATTCCGCGCTCTTCCCACCTTCCCCAGTAATATTTTTTTCCCTCTGTTCTATTCTTCAGTGGTGACTCTAAATATATAACTCCCATAATGTTAGGGGTTTAAACTCCCCCACTAAAAGAAGTCTACTACTTTGCATGCTACAAAGGTCCAGGGCACAAATGATGTTTCTACAGGAGACTCACTGGTTTCCTGAGCACCCCACCCTACTCCGCTCCCCTAAGTTTCCTATTATTGAAACATCCCTGTCCCCTGGAAAGAGAGGGGGGTCACTATTTTAATTCATTAAAACATTCTGTTTGAGAAGATTCACACAGAACAGGATCTGCAAGGTAGATTTGTTATTCTAATTTGTAATCTCAATAATACTCTTTTAACTCTAGTATCAGCTTATGCACCAAATAGCGGTCAGATCCCTTTTCTACATAAACTCCTCACCAAAATAGATGCACTTAAGCAAGGCATTTTTATTCTAGCTGGTGACCTAAATTTAATCTGGGACCCTAATATTGATCGACATTCTCCTACTTCCCAAATTTTGAAACCCCATTTACTTACCCAGTCTGAGTGATTCAGCCACCTTATGGAGCAATATAATCTGTTTGATGCTTGGAGAGCACATCACTCGAGTGAGCGAGACTATACTTTTTTTTCACACCCGCATCACTCATACTCTCGCATTGACTATATCTTCTGCTCACCTTGGTCCTTGAACCTTATCAGGACAATTAAGATCTTGGCTTCTGCGTGGTCAGACCATGACACTCATCTTCACAATCTGGTATGACTCTCAAAATCTCCCTAGGCCTCCATGGAGACTCCCTGAGATGCTACTTGCAGATAGTTCTTACACAATTACCCTACACAAAGAAATCAAAGAAATCCTAGACTAATGACAATGGTATCACTGATGATTTTATCCTTTGGGTCTTATTAAAGGCTTTTGTGAGGGGTCTCTTCATCAAAGAATCGGCAAGACATTATAGAGGTAGAAATGCTTCTTTAGCTAGTTTACAAATTAAGCTTCGACAAATGCTCACGATTCATAAGACTGATCTTGACAAGGTAGGTCTCACAAAAATTTCTAGGATCAAAGTCCAAATTAAAAATATTGAAATTTGTAAGATTCGTAAAAACCTTCTTCGCCTTAAACAGAAATTTATGATATGGGCAATAAGGCGGATCGTCTGTTGGCTCAGAGACGTAGGGAATGCAATGCCCAAGCCCGTATACCCTTAATCAACTCAAATGGTCATTCCCTGATCAACCCAGCTGACATTGGTAAAGCATTTGCAAAGTTTTATTCCAAACTTTATAATATCCAAGATCACTCTTCTAATTTTCCCCCTTCCACTACTGAGATTTGTCGCTTCCTTTCTTCTTTACATCTACCTAAGATTTCACTGAACAAGTTAAAGAACTTGTTTTACCAATAACCACTACTGAAATCCTCTCTTCAATCAAGACACTTCAGAACTTTAAATCTCCTGACCCAGATGGGTTTTCTGGGCTTTTCTACAAATCCTTTGCAACTCTTCTTAGCCCTGTTTTATTGAGGGTCTTTAAAAACGCAGCACACACTGGTGAGTTCCCAAAAGAATTCCTAAAGGCCACAATTGTCACTATCTCCAAACCCAACAAGGATCATACCAAATGTGAAAACTACCACCTTATTTCCCTTATAAACATTGATATAAAGATCTACGCCAAAATTCTAGTAGCCAGACTTAACAATATCTTACCTTATCTCATAAATTTCTCATAAAGAATATGTACACAAATGGGACCTCCTCTCTATCTCTTGGCTCGGGAGAGTAGCGGCCTTTAAAATGTTGCTACTACCAAAACTAACATATCTCTTTTGATGTCTCCATTTGCCTGTCCCCAAAAACCTCTTGTATAAATTCCAAGCTGTTTGTTCTTCTTATGTCTGGAGAAACAAAAAGCCTAGGCTCTGCCTTAAAGTATCTTCAACTACAACTTTGTGCCGGATGTACCTCTATGCCTAACATCTTAGCTTACTATGATGCCTAGAGTAATAATCAATTTCCTTAACAATGGAAAAAATTTGAAGCTGGGATCTTGTCTACTTCTCTTAACTTGTGTGATTTGATATGGGTGCCATCTCACTCTCGTCAATAAGACTGGCTTACCAACCCATCATTAAATTGTGTCTTACCTCCTGGGATTATCTTAGACATTTTCCCCTGATAGTTCCTCACCCATCATCAATCCATTCTTTAGAAGGGCTTTTAGTGACTCTACTGAATACTCAGCCTAAAGACTGGACTAAGTACAAAATATTGATAGTTAGTGACCTATTTAACAACGACACCCTTGCAACATTTCTCGACTTACAGCTCAAATATCAAATTCCTTTTTCATATTGGTTTGACTACCTAAGGCTCCAAAGTCTTATGTCCTCTTGGGGTTTCTTTTCAGAGGCCCCAAGGCCTCTCACTAAATGGGAACAACTATACTCTGACAAAAGAATTCATATCAAACCTCTATCTAAAAGCTATCACCTTGTTCTTAATGTCCAAATCTTTCTACCTGGTGGTCTAATATCCCTTTGGTAATGGAAATTACAGATTCCTATTATGCCAACTAAGTGGCGCAAAGCTACTACACTAACTAAGAAAACTCTTCAATGTATCACTCTTGTTCAACTCTATTTAAAAATCATTCTCAGATGGCACTATACCCCCCTCCGGCTAGCACAAATCTCACCGATGCACTCCGGACTTTGCTGGAGAAAGTGTGGCATGAGAGGCACACACGCATCTACATGTGTGATGGGAATGTCCTAGCCTTCATAATTTTTGGAAACTGGTTCTCTGTATGCTTTCAGTTAAAGGCATCGATCTTCTTGGTCTCCCTTACCTGTACTATTTCATGTAGACCTCCCTCGCTTACCTCTACCCAAAGTTTTCCATAATTCTGCTAGCAGCAAAACTTGCAATTGCCAAAAATTGGCTATCCCAATACCTCTTATCTCACAAATCACAGATACATTGAACCACCTAAAATCTATGGAGATGGGAGTGGGGATCTCCAGACCGGGGGCCTCAAAATGTCATGTGGACCTTGTGGCCTTAGATAATCTGAGTGGTGAGCTTGAGATCTTTGCCTGAACTCTTTCCCTTTTTTTTTCTCTATCACCCTTTCCCTCTCCCCCCTATAACTTTTTCCTACTTTTTCACTAAACGTATACTAAGTATGTTATTAAGTTAATATGCGTTGTTGATTGTATTATGATCCTTTTAAGGTTTTATAGCTTCATTATATCAGGAGTAAAGGTTTGCTCCCCAAGACCATTTTCTTCTACGAAACCTCCAGCAATACCTATAGGACACTACCTATGGACTTAATAAAAATCAGAGGCTCACATTCTGTATTATGATGCAATTTCATTAACTTGAAATTGTTCTGTTTCTTATATGTGTCATTTTATTGTTATCAATGTTTATTGATTATTTATTGTTATTTCATGTAGGTGTAAGTTAACGTTGTGTTAATGCTTTTCCACCTGAAGTCGGATTTCTTGAAAATTAATTAGTTGCTATGGTAACCCAACCTTACACTATAACATTTACGTTTAACATCTGCGGTCCTTACCTGTGATCACCTCTAAAGGGAAACAAAAAACAAAGATACACTTATTTATAATACATATTTTTTAACTATAAGCAAATATAAAAAATTTTGTCATAATTATATTGCTGCCCTAGGTATAGGTCTAGTTTGAATTCTGTAGATATTTGCTTGCATATATTTTTATATTTAAATACATACTGATATCTCAATAAAAAATAAGTGCAACTATTCCTATACAAGGGACAACAATAAATATTACATATTACAATTTATTTCTACATTAAAACAATTGCATTGTTTGCAAGTTTTAAAATTTCAATGGGAAATAGGTCTCAAAAAGCTCAGCTTTCCTCTTTTACACCTAGTAGCTGGGTGTAAATTTTCTCAATGTATCGACAGCCTCCGACAGTGTATTAAAGGTTTGCGCTTTCATTGGAAACCTGGTATAAGTTATCGCTTAATGGCTTCTAATACTTTCTATGGGACCCAAAAATGTTTTTTCGCAAAGCCTTATATATATAAGAATAATAAAAATTAAGATTACATTTAAAACCTGAATTTTGCAGCTTAGCCACCATAACAAATGTCATTTTAAAAGCACAGAAATGAGAAACCTGAAAAAATGGTACTAAATAAATGAATAAACTTATCAGGAAGAATAAGTCCTGCTCAAGTTTTTGGACTTGTATCTGGATTGGAAGGTACCTGAGGTGTAAATATTTTTCAAACCCTGTAAGCTACAGTGTACCTGAATGAATTGCCTTCACCTCTCCCACTGTTTCCCTCCAGCCTTTTACAGTATCTGCACCAAGCTGCACCATGGTTATATATGCTGAGATAAGACTGAGATCTGTTTAATGCACATGCTAGGTGCTCCCACATATATAAGATCAAATGGCCATACAAGCCTCATTGTTGCGTGCCTGATCTATGTCCCCTGTTGCCCCAGACACTGAGATGATCTGTGCAGCATGACAGATGGTAACCCTCAGGGGGCTGTTGGGGGCTAATTGCCCCTTTGTCCCCCCCTGGAATACCGCCTCGTTTTAATGTAACCTTTTTAAATTACCATTTACACACCAAAGCCTTTAGAAACAACTAGTGAAAAATGTTGCTCAGAAATATAATGAACATGCTTCCATAAATCAGTGTATATTAGTATACCATAATTTAAGTTATTACATTTTGTCTAGATATACATCAAAGTATAATACTGAGCACCGGTAAGATGCATTTGAGTTAAACTTCACTATGAATTATATAGCAATAAACTCTGTGAGAAAAGAAAAGAAATGCAATCTTTACTAAAAGTAATAAATTGGTATAAGGAAAGTCCCTTTAACATGTGTAATCCGATAAGATGACAACCAGTGTCATAACACAATTGAGACAATCCTTATGCAAAGTTCAAAATAGGTAACAAACCCGTTCTCACTGTGGTAAACAAGACTCTTCTAAGTGCAATGAAGATATATATTTAATATGCAAAACCGTGCCCTGAAAATGAAATTAGGTTGTTTCTGTAATCAGACACCACAGTTCCTTTGGCGAAGGGGGTGATTAGCCTCCTAACCATCTCCAGTTTTGGCAGCTTGCAGCTTGCAAGTTCCACGGTTGTCCGGGCAGTACCTCCAGGTTTCTTGTGTGTCCGCTACGCCACATCACTTGTTGTCACATCTTCTGAGTAACGATTGCTCATAGTGCATGGATAGGGGAAGATTTGCATTCCTCTTGTAGTTGATATTATATTGGAAGCTTGAATATTGAGGTTATTAGCAGGAAAAAAATCTCTTGGGACTTAATAAACCTCACTACAGAGCATAGTCTCTGAAAGCTGTTCTCTCAACTGCGGTATAAAGCAAGCAGAAAAGAGAGAAAGTCACTGTGTGATTTATTCTCTCAGAACAGTATAAACAAAACTTAATGCCAAGGCATCATAACTGATATAACGCGTTTCTCCCATATGTACATGCAATTCTACATTTAGGCATGCACGAAACGCATCAGGTCACTAACATTGCCTTGTTCTGGGAGAATAAATCACACAGGGGATTCAACCTTACAAGAGCTGGTCTTTCTTTTCTGCTTGCTATGATTCATATAGCCCTTAGCTGATCCTGAGTCATGTAGAAATAGTGCAGTCCTGATGCTGTTGGCAAGACCCAAGCTATTAAAGCCCTCTTAGATCAAATAACAGCCAACGTACAGGTTACATGGGCTGCCCTTAAGGGGTTAAATCCCCATATTCTAATCAATTTTTTATTTCTAGCAAGCTGATTTAATATTTGTTTTGTAAGTTATTTTTTAAAGCTCAAAACAATTTGATTAGTTTTCTCTTTATTTGTTACAATGCAATATACCTTTTATCTCACACTTGAGGAAGGTGAAGAAGGGATGTTCTCCAGGTGATGTTCTCCAGGTGTTTGTGAGAAGGTTTCTCAGACCAATTTGAGGCCCAGTTTCCCCTCAGAGAGCTACTGTTCGGACTTTTTAGTATGGGTAGTGGCAAAAGAACACCCTGAGGGGGTTAGTCATGGGCCTGCCACAGGTGGCCCAGGGACCGGTCCCTAGCCTCTTTCTGTTGGTTCAATGTTATATTCCATATATTCAATATATTCCATATATTTACATAATATGCTTTCATGTGTACAGCACTGGATTGGCTAGCTACCGGAAACAGTTAATTCTGCTTATGGTAAGTCCAGTAATATGGGAGCCTATCAGGTAAGTGTGGGGGTTGTTGGGCACCTGCCTAGATTTTAGGCTATTAGTAGATACTCTCTAATGTGTATATCATAGCCTGGGGACCATTATGCCAGGCATTTTAGGCTTGGGTATATAAGTACCTTATAGCAAAGTCCAATAAGGTAGAGGTTCCAAACGTTGTCCTTTTTTCAATTTGATGTCTTCAGACTTGCCAGAAACAGCAGTTATGAAGCAGCGGTCACAAAGACTGCTGCTCCATAACCCTGTCCGCCTGCTCTGACCAGGCGGACAGAAATCGCAACAATTCAACCCGATCGAGTACGATCGGGTTGATTGACAGCTCCCTGCTGGCGGCCCATTGGCCACGAGTCTGCAGGGGGTGGCGTTGCACCACCAGCTCTTGTGAGCTGCTGGTGCAATGTTAA
>CAJPDP010888012.1:0-10586 GCA_905336975.1 Bombina variegata variegata
ATTTCCAACAGTAATTACTCAAGCTGTGGACTCACCATATTCGGAAATAAATAAATTTATCAGGTAAGCATAAATTTTGTTTTTTTACAGCAAGTATTAAGGTTAAATATTGAGTTTTTAATTTCTAGATGAAAAAGAAATCCAGAAAGCAACTTTTCGAACCAGATGGGGAGGAAGAAAATTACAAAATACCTGATTACATAACTGTGATAAACATCTTTTCAAAAGATCAACTGAATATCACTCTCTCCAAATGTGGCATTCTGATGCTGAACAACTTGGGACAGGTAAGGTATCTATACATCCATTTAATGCATAGTACAAAAGACTGTGTGAGATTTTTTTTTTATGCTATGATCACTACAAAACACGTAGTAAACATGGCAAAGTAGAAATCAATAGCAGTGTTTTTCCTCTATTTCTATTTTTTTAGTGATTTAATTGCATTCTAATGTTCTAAATATTCCATTATGCGTTAAAGGCAGCTGAAGCCCTAATGATAGTAGTTATGGAATACTTTTTGTTTAGCAGTAAGTTGGTACCTTTGTAAGTGCCATTTAGTTTAGAATCTAATAGATGAAAACCAGATTATTAGTGGTGTACTAAGGTAGGTTTGGCAGGCAGGACAAAAGTTGGGGTGGTTGTGTAGTAATTGTTTTTTCTTTTATAATTCTGAACTTAAAGTGAATAGCAAGATAGGAAAGCAGCAGGTGAGTAACTTTTGTCAAGGGGTGGTTTCTATAAATAGATGATGTAAATATGCTTCTCTGCTGTGCTTGAGGCGAGAGGCCATAAAGGAAAACAAAGTAAGGTATCGAAATTAGTGAAAAATCATAGTGATTTGTAAGACTGAGTGCAGTAAGTGATGTACTTTTATATTGTAAGGTAGCAAGTGATGATGAACCGGAGTGGTTTAATGACTTAAAGTATATGTAACAATGCATATGTCTGTACTTGGAGATAGGTCTGCGTTGTTGAGTATAAGGAAACTTCTCGTTAAGAGGAGTTGTTGCAGGTGGTGTTTTGGCTCTTGATTTATAAGGACCTTGCAGTATGTTTTGTGTTTTTCTATAGTGCTGTTGTGCGAAGCTGCAGCACCTTATTATTTTAACAGCAACTACATACATACAGTTGTTGTTTTTTCTGGAAGCTTTTGTCTATGTGCACACTGGGAATTGCTGCAAGTTAGTTATTCAAATTGACCCCCCCCCCCCTCCAGTTGGAATTCAGAGTAACTGCGTTTTCTATATTGCACTTGTATTTACTTTATCTTGGCTCTTTAGGGATACTTGACAAATTATTTAAAGGCATAGTGCAATGTAAAATTGTCTTTCCCCTAAAATGTTTCCGTTATTATACTAGCTGCAGAATATAAAATATATGAGAAATTGCTGCTTTGTTTTTGTATTTGAAAAAGCTTGTTTTGACCTTTGATACCGCAACCTATTACTATTGATTGAGCTTGCAGGGAAATCAGATCTCCTTATTTTATCACGTTCTGTACACACATGTGCTTCCTTATCTTATACCTGTCTATATGCCAAAGCCCAATACTTAGAGATAACAATTAGCTATTTGTAAACAATTTATTACACTTCTGCGGGTAAAATTGATGATTGGGAACACATTAAAGGGGAGAAAAATAAAGGGTATGCTGTCCCTTTAAAGTAGTATAAAACACTCTATAACAAGATGGTGTATTTAAAAAGTTGACTAATGGGTGCTTTAAAAACAAACTCTTGCAAAAATAAATGTTTGCCAGCATTTCAAATTGATAAAGGCACCATTGTCTCTGGCACTTTCCTTTGCCCACAAAAAAAAGTGTACTTCCCTGATTACAGCCATAAAAGCTCTGGACTGGCTCTTATAGACAGTAGAAGTCAACAGAGGTTTTGGTGCCTTCTGTGTTTTTTAGATGCTGCCATAGTAAGTGTTTTTGCCTTTAAGCATCTGTATGTCAATTGTTTGAAAACCGCTTTTGTTGTTGGGACTTTTATCTCCCATTTAGTTTCCTAGATGGTCATCATATTTTTGGTCTAATGTCTTTGTTTTATGAAAACTAGTTTTAATCTGCACAGTGTGGTAATGACGTCTATCAGGGTTAATAATATCCTTGTAGTAAAATTTATATAGTATGCGAGTTCATAGAAATCTAAATCATCTGCTCTCACCTAGCAAAGCACAAGAACTTTAAGCACGAATAAATAAGAAAAAAAGAATACAACTGTGGGTACTAACAACGTGTTTTTTTTTTTTGTTTTTTTTTTTGCCTTAGGCATTTGCTGAAGCAGCAAGCAAAACATCAGATGTCTTCAAAATGGATCGAGCTCCATTTGTGGTGAAAAACTGTTTAGGAATTAAAATTTCTGTCTTCCACAGTGATTCTTTCATGGTTATAAATGCAGATTCTCAAACCAAAGAAATAGACTTAAACGATAGTGAGTGCCTTAATATGGATTATGTCAGATCCAAGAATCAGACGGAGCAGTTTTCGGCAATGACGAGCCTTAGCAGCAAGCATTTTTACATACAACTAAGTAAGTTTCTCTTTAACTATTTTGTCTAGATCAAAATGATGTATAACTCCTTTACTTAAAACACAAACTCTTAGGTGTGTTAAAAAACAAGAAATAACATTTAACATAAATCCAAGGTGTAGTGGGCACCTACAAATAGAGGAATTTATGTATATTGTATGAACAAGAAATTGTTTACCCAAGCAAATGTAGAATAATTGTTTTTAGCATCATTTTATCACCAAAGTATTTAGTTAACTTGTTCAAGTTAATGAACCCTACTTATTAGGTGTGTCACAAGCTAATATAGTTAAAATGTGGATGTATCATGTATACTGTACATGCATACATTAATTGTATATTTATGCTTATGAAAATATAATAAACAAGAAAGTGTGCTATAGTAATATTTCTTTCGTATGATGATGAGTCCATAGGAATTCTATAACATTAACTACGACCTGCTTACAATGCACTACACCAGCAGTCTTCCACTTACATTAATAAAGTTATGTTGCTGTAAGTTAGTCTCTGTATTGGGTGATTTAATTGGGAGTGGAATTCAATAACATGTGGGTTATACTTCCCGCCACTAGGACGCGACCACACAAGAGCTTTAATGCCTTGTCAGCCACCTCCCCTCTCTCTGAAGATCAAGATGATCCAGCTATTCACTTACAAAATGGATTTTAAGGGAACTCAAACCAATGTGAGACCCTTAACCCCTGATGAAGATGCATTCAGTAAGAAGATATCAGAAAGATTCAGATTTCAGCACACTGACTGAGACAGGGGCATAGGAATACCTTGTTATGTGCGCAGCATCTTCCTAAGGGATTTCAGCCATAGCTACCCACAAGCGTCGCCGGGACATGTCCCTTAGCCTCCCCCTGTGGGAAAACAGGTATTTCCTCTCAGATTACAAACAGTTTTAGTCTCCGTGAGTCTTTCTTTAACAGAGCAAAGGAGGTTAAATTGGTATCCACTTGTCTGAACCTTCAGTCCCTCTCTTTTCCCTCTGTTGCTCTTTGTATGGAAGTTCTGGGTCTCATGATTGCAGTTTCAGATACAATTCGGTTTGCTCTATTTCACATGAGACTTCTTCAGCCTTATATGCTTCCTCAGTGGTGCAGGGATCATACCCAGCTGTCTCAAGATGTTTCTGGATCCCAGTACAAGTCAGTCTCTAACTTGGTGGCTGGATCATGAGTTCATTAATCAAATGGCTTATTTTGCTTGTCCTACCTGGACTGTGATCTCTACAGTTGCAAGTCTTTCACGTTGGGGAGGTGTTTGTTGGTCTATGAGAGCACAGGGAGTTTGGGATCCTCAGGAGGCAAGGTTATATCAACCATCAGGGGGGAACTCTTCGTACCCTGGCAATGAGGGAAGTGTCTCAAATTCTCTCTTAAAGGGTGGAAAACAATTCCTGTCTAGTCTCTGTGATTCATATTCTAGGAGTAAACAACTGGGAAGCTGACTTTTTCATCAGTGGACATCCAGGGAAGTGGTCTCTTTATCTTGATGTGTTCAATCATATTGTGGGTATTTGGGGTCTCCCAGATAGATCTGATGGCTTCTAGTTTGAACAACATACTTCTACCTCAAGGTCCATTTTCCATCCTGATTTCTAGTCTCTGAACTTGATAGCATAAACATTGAACGGTTAGTCCTTAGACATAGAGGTTTCTCTGATTCTGTGATTGAAACCTTAATTCAGGCTAGTAAGCCTGTAACTAGGTAAATTTACCATAAGGTCTGGAAGGTCTTTATTTCTTGGTGTATAAATCATGGTTATTTCTGGCATTATGAACCTATGCATAAGGTGGATATTAAGCTGCTTTCATGAAAGGTTTTATTCCTTTTGGCTATCTATTCTGCTAGAAGAGTTTCAGAGTTTTCTTGTGATCCTCTTTATCTTATTTTTCTTCAGGATAAGGCAGTTTTTGGTCTTCTTTGACTTTTTGCCTAAAGTTGTTTCTTCAGAGAAATTGTTATCTCTTCTTTGTGTCCTAGACCCAAAAATACTTCAAAGTGATCTTAAATATTTTGGATGTTGTTGGAGCATTGAAATATTATGTTAATCCTGCCAAGGAAATTAGACAGACTTCTACTTTATTTCATTTTTCTGGTGCTAGAAAAAGGCAAAACAATTCTGCTGTTTCTTTGGCTTCTTGGAGGCAGGTCAGCCTTCACTGCAACAGATTACTGCTCATTCTATTAGATTAGTCGCCACTTCTTGGGCTTTCAAGAATGAGGCTTTAGTTGACCAAATTTGCAAGGCAGCTACTTGGTCTTCTTTGCATACGTTTACAAACACATTTTGTGTTTTTGCTTCTTCTAAAGGCAGCCTTTGGTAAAAAGGTCCTTTAGGCAGTTGTTTCAGCTTGATTTGTTTATGCCTAATAGATTTACTTTTTTAAGTGCATTTTAGAATTTTTTTATTGGAGTTTTTTTTTTTTTAAATCCCTTAATGTTATTACTCATGGACTCCACGGCCTGGGTATTAGTTCCCAGGAGTAATGGACTGTGGTCTTTCACCACCTGTATGAAAGAAAACAATTTATACTTACCTGATAAATTCAATTCTTTCATGGTGGTGAGAGTGTACAAGACCCCACCCTTTGTTTTTTAAGGTTAGTTTCTTTTTTTTTTCCTTACAACACTATGCTTGGCTATGCGTTAGACTGAGTTATGTGTGGGGTAGGATGGGTTCTTGAGGTTTTGTAATCTTTGCCTTCCCCTAGTGGTAAGAAAGGGTAATTCCCAGGATTAATGGATCGTGGACTCTCACCACTCTCTCTTCCTAAGGATAAGACTTCTTACTCATTATGATTTTCTCCAAAATTGTTTCTGCAAAAAAATTAATGGAAATTCTTTAGATTCTCTAGAATATTAAATATATTTCTTTAAGCTACTAGGATTCCAAACAGACAAAGTTCAGTTTGCTTGTTCTCTATCGGTTTTCATACAGTCAAGAAGGCTTCCGGTAGGTTTTGCTCTTGGTTTAATCAAGTGATTCTCAGAACTTATTAATGGCAGGGAAGTCTCCTAAGAATATCTAAGCTCATTCTTTCAGTTCAGTTGCTACATCCTGGGCTGTCATAAATGATGCATCCTTCGAGCGGATTTGTAAAGCTGCAATATGCCTTCTTTGCAAACATTAAAGATTTTGTTTTTTGGGAAACGTCTTGTGGCAAGATACTACTTCAGGTTGCAGGGTCCAGCAAATAGGAACTGCCTTATTCTGTCCCTCCTTTTCCTTAATATGGACTCTCTCAGCTTGGGTGTTAAATTCAACTTGTTATAAAATTCCTATGGACTCTTATCATCATACGAAAGAAAACAAAATTTATTCTTACCTGATACATTCTTTTCTTTCGGCATGATGAGAGTCCACATGCCCCCATTTAAATTTTTGGGCAACGGTTCTAATTTGCCCCTCTGTAGTCCCTGCTTTTGTCTTTCCTACCTATCTGTTTCATTTTTTCTGCTCAGCTACACATTAAACTGAGGAGAGAGGGGAGGTGGGAAGGGATTACAGCTGTTTTAAGGGCTCTCTGCCTCCTCCTAGTTGTGGGAAGTATATCACACATGTTATGGAATTTCTATGAACTCTTATTATTCCGAAAGAAAATAACTTGTCCGACAAGCATTTTTTATTATTATTATTATTATTATAACCTTCTGCCCGAATTCCATGGCATTCACTTGGGCAAGATTATGAGTGGAGTGCAAATTTGCGCCCCACTCATTAATACCAGAGCACGCATTGCAGGGAAGCTTTGCGCTCAAGAAAACGCGCTTTTATAGGCTCCAATGGGAGCCTCGTTCTCATGCAGCAGTGCTGTTAAATGCTGACTAGAAAATATCACCTGAACATCTCTATGTAAAAAAGGAAGATATTTTACCTCAAAATTGTAAAGGGATTTTAAGCAGCCAATCGGGATACAGACACAGCCATGTTATTTCCTTTTTCAGTTTAAGGAAGTTTACTTAGAAATCTTACGAGATGAGATCACAGTAAATCAAAGTTACATAAGCACTGATGACATGGATTGGCTGTTTTTTTCCCCCCCAATATGTAGCTGACAGTAACTACAGCATAACTATTAACACAGCACTTATTATTATAAGCTGATTTTTTTTTTAGATAAAATATTTTCCTTTTTTACATAGACATATATCGGCTTTTTACAGTTACATTGCTTTACTTTCAAGTGATTTAGCATATAGGTATTATGTCCCTTTAATTAATTAAATCTAAGTTTGAAAATATCCGTCCTCTGTTGCTTATCATAAAACATTTTCTTGGCAGCACTATTTTACACCACAATATTGTGGGTAAAGATCTTGACTATGACAACATTTTGCCTACCATGACATCATCTGCAAGTGAAAGATGAGGGTTAGGTTAGAGTTAACCTCCTGGATGAAAGGGCTGGTTGCATATCAGTGTGTTGCTCTTCTGTCTATAATCCAAATGGTAACTGTACGTATTCATCCCTACCACCAATGTCACCTGACTGCAGTGAAAGTATCGCCACAGAGACATCACTGCTGTGTTACTTATGCACTGATATTGCTGTTGTGGAGCCCTTTACCCTTTTAAAAATGTGCCAAATATGTTACAGTGAAAGAAAATATAAAAAAATATTGAAAAAAAATAAATGACACAGTTTCATGATGAAATAGTTCAATATGTTTAGCATATTAATTGAAACATTAAACGTAATTAAAATGCTGAACCTAAATGGTAACAGATGAAGAACTTTCCTTACATATACCCAATCTGTATTCAAAGTTGGTATAGTCCAAGTTGATTTTTTTTTTTTTTTTTTTGTGTTTCACGTGTTCTTCCTTCACTTTAGCACCATTGAATCACTCACGTACAGAAAAGATTCCTTTAACCAAAGTTGGTCGAAGTCTGTACAGTGTTCGACACTCGGATTCTGGCGTTGAACGATATATTGTGTGTCAGGTGGATACCGTTGATGGAGCAAAATGCATATCTATTCGCTCTCCATTGCAAGTAGGTTTTAGTATACAGTTTTAACCCTATCCTGCTACTTTTTACATCATTTGTTCTAAACAAAAATGCTGATGAATGACAAGGACATAGTTTAAACATTTATTCTCATGTGTCCATCTGATAATCTTCAGGCTGCAATGGTGGACTGAATAACAAAATCATGTTGACAATTGTTTTTAAAGTTTCATTAATTAGTTTGTGAGTTGCAGAATGACTTTTTATACCCAGTGAGGTTCTCTTTATATTACTTGGGGTCACTTTAGTAAACACCCCATATGTGAGAGTTGCAACAAGTCCAGGTGAGATTGCAAATAGTGAGCTTTAAAACTAAACATCTTTGAATATAGTGAGGGGCCATAATCCATTTTAATAAACCTTAGCCAAGTATTACTGCTTTACATTAGTTTTGCTGTGTATATTGGTACCTTTGTTCAAATTGGGTTCTGGCATCTTTTCTCTTATGACAAGGACATTTATTGCAAATCATCCTTTTTTGTATAGCAGACTTTAAATGTTTTTTTTGTTTTTTTTCTTCCTTTCGATATCTTACAGATAAGAAATCATTTTTCAGTCGCGTTTAATATTTATGAAGATGGAATTTGTTTAGGGAAAGCTGAACTAGAAGATGAATTTAATATTCCTCTATCGTCTTACAGGTAAATTAATATTTTGTGCAAGTGATTTTAGCGTTTACCTTATAAGTAACATTAACCAGATTTGTAATGTTTCACAGAACGTTTTCCTATACGACATTATTTCACACATACATGCAAAGCTATTGCCATACATACGTCCTACTAGATGACTCTACATAAACACTCTTGAAGTGTTGCATGCTGGGTACATGATTCATTTATTAATGTTTGTAAGATGTTGTAAATCACCATTTAATGATAAATCTGAGCAGCTAACAGAACACACTGGAATTACTAAGGCAAACTGCAGATTTCCTTATTTATAAATAAATTGCAGCATAATCTTGTGTTATTAGGGTGATTTTTAAAGCCTTCATCCTTTGTTTGTTGCAGTGTAATTATTTGTCATCTACAAAAATCTTACAATTCTAAATTACCAAAGGTCAAATTTATTGGAAAGAGATAAGCCAGATTTGTCCAGTGCTGGTAGTAAAGGTCTAGAGACGCCAGATTTTAAGTCTGTCCTTATGCAACAAAATGTGTCTAAGCCATTAAAGGGACAGGAGATATATATTCTTAGCAAAGCACTGCATTATAAAAAGATGTGTTGCAAATTTGCTTTGCTGTTTCAGATAAAGGAATTAAAGGTACAGGAAAACCCAAATTTCTCTTTCATGATTCAGATAGGGTATATGTTTTTAAACAACTTTCCAATGTACTTCTCTTATCTCATTTACTGCATTCTATTGGTATTCTTAGTTGAAAAGAATTACTAGGTAGGAAGGCTCAGGAGCAGTAATGCATTACTTTGAGCTAGCTGCTGATTGGTAGCTGCACACAAATGCCTCTTTTTACTGGTTCATCAGATGTGTTCAGCTAGCTCAGTAGTGCATTGCTGTCGCTTGCTTTGACAAAGGATACCAAGAGAATGAAGCACATTTGATAATAGAAGTAAATTGGAAATCTGTTTAAAATCACATGTTCTATCTGAAACGTGAAAGAAACATTTGGGGTTTCATGTTCCTTTTATTGCGGTCAGTAGTGATCAGATGTGATCTTAGCAATCACTGTGTATCATGATGCTTGTTCAAACAAACTGCAGGATGTGCTACAGCCTCACTTAGAGAGTGGGAAAAAAATCACACTTTCAAACATAGATTAGAGGAGATGAAGGCAGAATAAATATTAAATGTGAATTGCTTTTTTGTTTTTTTTTAATTATGCTTAATTTTATAAGGGGTTTCCTGATGAATGTAATGCCCATTTAGGTGATTTGCATGTGCACACAAAGGAATCTCTTTTAAATAGACTGTCACCTGCCCTCAAATATTAGAGACATAAACTCAAAAGTAAATCCCCCCACATAAAATATGTGATTAAGGTAAATGAAACAGCATTGCATTATGCATTTGTTACACATCTAAACATATTGTTTGCTCCACTTCCCCCAAGAGGGGCTGGAGAGCATATCTTGTACTTAAGTATGCTACAGTTTGCTTTGCCCCCCACAACATACTACACAGTGATTTGCTTAGATCAGTGCAGGAGCTGATTTATATCTGGCCAAAACCAAATAGCACAAGATAAACATATCACTGGAAATATAAGTGAATTGCTCTTCATTTTCAAAACCCTGCCAACTGTGCTAACAAATGAATATAGTAAAAATATATATATACGATCTAAGGAATTTTATATGTCAAACTTCTCTTTCACTGTACCTGTATTACAGCTTTAAAACATATCATATAAATAAATAAAAAGAGAAGCGCTCATAAGGCTAAAGACATATGGTATATCAAACCCCAAACTTGTCTTTCATGACTCAGATATAGTGTATCATTTAAAAAAATAAACGCCGGTTTTCTTCTATTGTCAATTTCTATTGTTTTCTTGCTATCCTTTGTTGAAAATCAGGAAGGTAGGCTCAGGAGCCTACACATGTCTGGCGCACTATATAGCAGCAGAATTTCAAGAATGCTTTTAACAATGTTCTACAGTGCAAAAACTGCTGCCTTCTAGTGCTCAAGAACTTTCTAACATAATTGCTGCACTCAGTTCTCTAGACACGTGCACGTTACCTGTATAAGTTGAAGGGACCAATGGCACTACTAATAGATAAAATAGACTGAACCCTATATACATTAAATTGCCAACAGGCAAATAAAAAGAGGTGGGAGGTGCTGTGTATTGGTTACTATTCACAAACAGGCATGAATGGAAAAGAATACCATTCGAAGGAATACACAAAAAAGCACTCAAACAGCCTAAAGTATCAGATCAACTTATAATATCAACGATGACAATTTAACATGGGACAAGAGTGTAATCATATAGACAAATCAAAATAAAATGTAACTTTTAATAAAACGCAATTAACTGGGAAATAATTAAAATCCCAAC
>CAJPDP010888107.1:0-12147 GCA_905336975.1 Bombina variegata variegata
GTCACAGGAAACCAGGTAGGTGTAGCGGGTACAGCGGTATTCAGGTAAGTAGTATCAGGAACAAGGTAAGTAACATCTTGTTACACTACAGGATACAGGGAGAGTAAGTATCAAGGTGCAGTCTTTAATAACTCAGCCCAGAATGAGATTGGCATTGGGATTACCCTAGGTGGCAATGAAATTGGCCACTTAAGTGAACTGATCAACTACAACTAAAATTGCAGTGTAACCCTGGGAAGGAGGTAAATCATCAATAAAGTCCATGGTTATTTCAGCCCAAAGCCTTTTAGGTACATGAAACGGTTGTAGTAACCCTGTGGGAGGTTACCAATAGTCTTTATTAATAATACACTGGACAAGAATGCACATATGATTTTATATCTTTATGCACACCAGGCCACCAGAATTGTTGGCTGATTAATTCTTGGATATTATGAAATCCTCCATGTCCCAAAGGTATGTTATAAAAAATGAAGGACTTCTGGGGGGCGGAGCCTGGCTACAGCTAAGATGGCTGTGTAACTCCGGTGCTCTGTAAAACGGATCTCCGTTATCACTAATCCTGGGATAATATACTGAGCTGAGCATAAATTGTAGGTGACCAGGAGCAACTCTAACAAGTGCAGACCCTGCAGTATAAAAACCGACCTCTCCTTGCCAGCCTATACTGACAAATAGTCCTCAAAGACATGAGAAGGAATATGGCCTGGCACTAACTTCTTCACGGACACTCTCTCTGCTCACAGCGCATCCGGTCTACAGACACCCGACACAGAGCACTCGTGTCAACCCTCTGGTCTTTTTTTTTTTTTAATGAACAGGTGAGCTGAATGATCATTGCGATCGGGCACTAAGACAACACAGACTTTAAGACAAACCACCCCTCGAGCCACTGGTAGCTTCGGCTACGTAACGGGCATTCCTAAAACACATATCCCGTGGCCAGTACTAGAACTATATTAGCCCCCGTAACACGGACCAAATCTCCTACCTTGTCTCTGAGATACAGACGGCACTGAAGGAGCAACTGCTATAGGCATATTTGCGACCCGCTAGTTAACAGAAAGGACCGGAGCTCCGCTCATAAACACCCTCAGCTAAATCTGTTAGAGCCTTACCGGGCTGTCGCATAAGGGTATTGTGACAATTTAATAGCATCCGCTTCTCATAACTGAAACAGTACTTTAATGTCCTCCATCATTCATTTATTTAATATGAGAGCTGGAAGAAGAGGGTTTTAAGGCCTTATCTGCTATTCTTCCCCTTTAGTTGCATAAAGCGCACATATAAAGCACTGTACCCATAGTACACTCTGCATATAAGAAAGCAATCACTGTAATTAGAGCTCTGGGAGAACGGATAGGGCTCCATACATAGGAGGTAAAACAACTAATACTGAACAGTTATTCTACTAGAAATAAATTCAGCATATGCATATGCAACCTCCACTTCATGCTTAACCTAGCTGAGGGACAGGAGAATTTCCCACAAGACGCAACATACCTCACCCTACCTGTACAATTAACTTATAATATATAACACCTCAGTTTTCCTTAACATGATGGCAGCTAGGCGGCAAACAAAATCAGAGAAGACCTTAAAACAGGCTGCAACCAAATCTCATACTATGCCATCATTTTTTGCTACAGAGCATTCAACATCTCCTATGAGCGCCCATAATAAGCATACTCCTCCAGCGAGCCCAGAGGGCCAAACAAATGAACTCCCATCATCACCCAATATGCCTGATAATATCCCTGCCTCGCTTCTAGCCCAATTTGCGACAAAACAAGAGATATCTACTATCTTTAGAACCTGTCTTCGTGAAGAATTAATGGAAATTAAACAAGACCTCCACAACTTAGGTTCCAGAGTAGATATGCTGGAAGCAGAGAATGAAGAGGTGAGGGAGGATATTCAAAGGATAGAAGATAAAACTTCAACGCATCAAGAAACAATCACTGCACTGATGGATAAAATCGATGATTTAGAAAACAGAAGCAGAAGGAAAAATTTAAGGCTTCGTGGTATTCCTGAATCTATCCTCCCGAAAGACTTTCATGAATATTTACAATCCCTATTCACCTCTATCAAGGAAGCCGCCTATCCAAACGACATACAATGGGTAAGAGCCCATAGAGCTCTCAGACCTAAACCACCTGATAATGCCCCACCCAGGGATATTATTATTAGATTTAAAAAAAATATATATATTTTTGATTGCTTAATCAATCAATCGAGGAGACACCAACCCATTAAATTTCAGGGAAACGTGGTACAATTTTACCAGGACCTGTCTACAAGGACACTGCAAATAAGAAAGGAATTTCTTCCACTCACATCTTTACTCCGCAACAAGAAGATCCCGTATAGGTGGGGTTTCCCCATCCACTTAATGGTAATACAGAATGACAGACGTTACATCTGCCACAAGCCTGAAGATATCCCATCCTTTTGCAAGGAGCTGGATATAGACCAACCTTCAGTGGAACCTCCTGTTCCGCCTTCTTCTCAAGCATTGCCTAAAAGGATGAAGACAAGTCTCACGAAGTGGCAAACCAAAATGCCACGCAAAACCCCCGACCATAGACAAGCCAGAGAACAGAGAGACACGACTTCACAGAAATCTCCCCACCGTCTCAGCCCCGAAGAGGATTGACCCAGATATCCCTTGACCTAATGAGACACTTCAGCAGGCTACATCATTCATGTGAACCTACCCACTGAAGACATACACCCCGAAGGGTATGACATTCGGTCATGTAATGCTGACTACATTTTATTTTCTACCATAGTAATGGTATTGCTGCAGAACTTTTCTCTCCCTCCCCCCCCCTCCTCTCCCCTCACCATATTTAACCTTGTAATACCCCAGGTCGCCTACCTATAGTTTGACATTTCCTCAGGATTGAAAGCAAAAGGGACGTGTCATCAGGAGATCCGTTCTTTCTTATTTACCCCCTTAAGAAGTTGTACTCTAATTTATGTCTATTATTAGACTTAGAGATGTGTTTATTTTTTGCAAGTTATTGAGACTAAACTATGTTAATTATGTTAGCTATATTGTTTTTCTTCTTGTTGTAAGATATGTATGCTGTGAAAAACTGTTTATCCTGTGTGCAGAAGAGGTCTCTTTGTATGTCCATTATATTATTAATATTATGTATACACCACTAACTCCAACCTATATTCACATATATTTAAACTATGGCTTCCCAACACTGTAAGGAACCTCACTCCCTGACTATCTTATCACAAAATGCAAAGGGATTGAACTCCCCCTGTAAATGCTCTAAGGCACTCTCAGATCTAGCTAAAAGAGGAGCAGATATTATTTACCTACAGGAAACTCATTTAAAAAAAAATTGCTGGCCAAAATATTTTGGTCGCACATATACCCAACATTTTCACAACTCAGGCCCTACTAAAAAATGTGGTGTTAGTATTCTACTTAAGAAGACATTACCTTTTACACTTTTGAACAAGATAGCTGATGCAGAAGGCAGGTTTTTAGGCCTGATAGGTCAAACTGTTAGATGACTCCAAAGGTCCAGTTTACCTAGGGGGAGATTTTAATTTTCCACTTCAACCACAAATAGATAGCACCAACCCCCTCACAAAACCTAATACTAAATTCCTTACATACTTTTGGAAACACCTTAAATTACATCATTTATACGACACGTGGCGTTATCTACACCCTGATGCGAGAGATTACACGTTTTACTCCTACCCCAACCAATCTTATAGCCGTATAGATTATATCTTCACTAACCAACGGGGCTTATCTCAAATTACTAAATGCAATATCACACCTACAACTTGGTCTGACCATTCCGCGGTTCAATTACATATTAATTGGCCAGAACGCACAACAAACCATTATCATTGGATGCTAGATGATACCCTTCTGGGTAATGTTGACATTGTTACAAAGTTAAATGCAACTCTGAAAGAATATTTTCTTATTAATGCCCCTTCAACACCCAATCAGTTCTCTGTGTGGGAAGCACATAAATGCATCCTCAGAGGTGAATTCATCAAACTAAAATCTCAAATTAACAAGGTACAGAAACAGAAATATCATGACCTTACCTCTAAATTCTCACACTTAAACCTCCAACACAAGTTATCCCCAACGGACCCCTCTATCCTCTCTGAGATAGCAGTCATACGGAAGGCATTAGGGGACTTCCTTCAGATGGAATACAATACTTTAAAAAGAAAAACAAACAGCTTGTTTCATTTTGAAGGAAATAGAGCAGGCAAATATTTGGCAAGGACCCTTAGGAAAAGAAAACTTAAATCACACATATATGAAATACAAACCCCAGACAGACCCCCTCAGAAAACCACTTCAGACATTCTTCAGGTATTTCATACCTACTATTCAAATCTATATAATATCCACTCTGAGATCCCCCCAGCTGAACTTTCGCAAGACATTTCACAATTTCTTCAAGATTGCCCAATTCCATCTATCACTAGCTCGCAATTAAAATATTCACACATTACCCCACAGGAAGTTATACTTGCAATAAAAGAATTAAAACTAGGGAAAAGCCCAGGTCCCGATGGATTTTCCGCAAGGTATTACTAGACGTTTAAAGACGCCCTAGTGCCCCATTTAACCAAATTATTCAATTCCATAGCGGATGGGTCAAAGTTTCCCTCTTCTATACTAGAGGTGCATGTGGTGGTAATACCAAAACCTGGCAAACCTGCCACGACACCCTCTAACTTCCGCCCAATTTCACTGCTTAACTTAGATATTAAGTTATACGCTAAAATCCTTACCACTCGATTGAATAAGATTATCCCAGAAATTATACATACTAACCAAGTAGGTTTTACTCCTCGTAGGGAAGCCCGAGATAATACCACTAAATTACTAAATATCATAGAATATGCAAAAACTAACCATATCCCCTCAATAATCCTGTCACTAGACGCCGAAAAGGCATTCGACCGCCTCAGTTGGCCTTTTCTCACCCAAACTTTAAAGAAGTTCGGGTTCGATGACCATTTCATACACAAGATTTTTGCACTGTACAATACTCTTACAGCTAAAATAAAATTAAACGATTCCTTGTCTCCCTCCTTCTACATAAATAACGGCACCAGACAGGGGTGCCCGCTCTCCCCAACACTGTTCATTCTAGCAATGGAAGTCCTAGCAACCTACATTAGAACCACACCTTCGATCACTGGTATTAACATAGGTCGGCAGGAGTATAAGATATCCTTATACGCGGACGATATTATACTCACCCTCACGAATCTCTCTACCTCTGTCCCCTCCTTATTATCACTTTTTCAAGAGTATGGGACGCTGTCTAACTTTCGCATTAATAACACAAAATCAGAATTTATAAATTTGGAAACACCTCCCGAAGACTTACATATATTACATTCACATAAATTCAAACATCAACCTATAGCGCTCAGATACCTAGGAATTATGATCTCACCACACCTACAAGAGCTTGCCCCCCTAAATTTCGGCCCCTTGAAAAACCACATCATTGCTACTCTACACTCATGGTCTAATAAACCAACCTCCTGGCTGGGTAGGGTGAATGCCATTAAAACGGTGATACTTCCTAAAATCCTCTATGTCCTCCAAGCACTACCTATCCCCATTCCTGATTCTACCATCTATTCCCTACAGAAACTTATTAATTCATATATCTGGAATCACAAACCCCCTCGGATAGCTACGCAAACCATATACCGCACTAAACTAGAGGGAGGACTGGGAGTCCCAAACATATTATTATATCGCTATGCCACCTTTATGACTAGAATAGTAGACTGGTGTAGACATGCTCAACACAAGGAATGGATAGGTTTAGAACATCAACTCACACAGGGAGGCCAGCTGGGAGGTAGATGTTGGCTTACAACCAAACGTGATCGAGGAAGCCCAGAACTCCCCTTTCTGGTGCGAGAGACGTTTACTGTATGGGGGAAAATTTTAAGAGGGCACAAAACTATCTCTACACCTCTCTCTCCTCTAACACCCTTCCTAGATAACCCTACAATTCCATTTCAAACCACGTCACGAAGCACTGATAACCCTACTCTTACTTAAGCGATACCTCATTATTCACTATTACAAAACAGCAAATTGAAACCCAAAGAGGAAGTGGTCGAAATAATGGGATCTGCCCTGAATAATTGGCTAGTATATCACCAGCTCGCACACTATTTCTCAACGCATGCAGAGAAACACAATCTGACCCGACCTTTGACTCCGTTCGAATCCTTATGTTACTTATCTTACCCGACAACGGGCATCCTCTCCATTTCCTATAACCTATAAATTACTCCTGGCAAATCGCTCACTTCACCCTCCATCCTATACCACTAGCTGGGAAAGAGAGCTTAACGACTCAAAACCACCTAAAACGTGGAAAATAATATATAAACAAATGAGTTCCTCTGCTTCCTCTGTAAACATAGCGGAAATGAACATAAAACTCCTTAGTAGATGGCATTATACCCCAGACAGACTAGGAAGACTATTCCCAAGCTCCAACACCAGTTGTTGGAGAGGATGCACACAACGTGGCACCTTTACCCATTTGTGGTGGTCATGTCCTGTCACACAAATATATTGGTCGGATATAAGAGAGGAAATAAAGTTGGTGATAGAAACTTATCTCCCATATAGCCCATGGACCTTTCTTTTTAACTTTATCCCACAGATAACCTGTTCTCTAAGACTTAAACTCCTCATTATAATGATCAACACGGCCAAAATATATATCCCATATTATTGGAAACAGTCAACTCTCCCAACTATAGAATTCTGGCGTGATAGAGTGTCCACTGCTATAGAACTAGAACAATATCGTTACACCAAGCTACATAAAATAGAGGACTTCTTATCCATCCGCCTGCTCTGGGAGGATTATCTAAATTCCTTAAAACCCACTGTCGCCCTGAGCCTTCATCATTGAGACACCAACACTCTTCTCTTTCTCCCCACTTATCGCAATAACTATTAGGAGATACATATAATAGCACGGACCTCTTTAGGAATTTCTATCTGTCAATACGTAAACCCTTTTTTTATAAACTTGCACATAGATGTTCTTGAATATGTTATTTGTTTTGATTGTTGAAAAGTTATGTTAAGATATGTCAAGTTAGATGTATACCACGGAGTGCTTTCTCAATCTGAAATGTTAGGTTATGTTTCGCAATATGTGTTTTTAGCATCATCGAACTATGAGAAATAATTCAGTTTCCTCGGTCACTCTGTCTTGTGATTAATCTGTTGTATGATTCCCTGTAATGATTGAATTGATCTGACGTTATGTGATATGTATTTTGACTTGACATAATAAAGCTCTTTGAAAAAAAAAAAAAAAATGAAGGACTTCTGAAAATACAGAAGATGGTACTACAAGCTTGATGTTGTGGATCTGAAGATCTGACTCTCAGAGGGGTTGGAGAAGATCTCTGGGATATTTTGGCGTATTGTGTCCCACAAAAGAAGACTTGTTCGCTAGGAAATGTCCTGCTTGGAGAACAGTAGTAGGGGCAGTTGCTTCTGAATCATTTTTCTCAGTTTACCAATAAGGGATAAGGTATCTGCTTAGTCATTTTACTCTCCAGAACGATATGTGATGAGAAAATGAAAACGGCTGAAGAAAAGAGTCCATCAGGCCTGTCTGGCTTTAAGTCTGTGGGATGAATGTAAATATTATAGGTTCTTGTGGTCAGTAACAACATTAATGGGATGGTTAGCCCCTTTTAGCAAATATCTCCATTCTTTAAATGTTGTTTTATTGGTCAATAATTCTCTATCCCCTACGTCAAAGTTTCTTTCAGCTGGGGAGAGAATGTAAGACAGAAAGGCTATAGGATGAAAATGCTCATTGTCACCTGCTCTTTGAGATAATACAGCTCCAATCGCTATTTCAGATGCATCAACTTCTACAAAGAATGGTTTTCTTGGATCTGGGAGGATCAAAATGTTTGCAGAAGTAAATAGTTGTTTGAGGGTATCAAATTCTGTTGTTCAGGATGTCACAGGATACCAGGTAGGTACAGTGGGTACAGCAGGATTCAGGTAAGTAGTATCAGGAACAAGGTAAATAACAGATTAAGGCAAGGGGGTATATCTATCTTACCAAATGTCACCCACACAGTAATACAGTCCACCAATTAAATGTAGTAAGGGAGAAATGTCTAATTATTAGATGTATATTATCTCCTGATAAATTAACGTACTGTTCATTACACCCTCACTTTGGGGAGGTTCTGGAAAGTCCTCTTTAGTAATGTAGGAATTCCTCCTTGTAACATACCTAACAAAAGCTTGTTACACCACAGGATACAGGGAAAGCAGCTAAAGCACAGTCCTAAATAACTAGCAGAAGTCCTTCAAGGGATCGGTCTAGGCAAGTACCTGACATCAAGATTACTTTGTTCTCTTGATATCCTTTTCAGAAGAGCATGCTCAGGAGCTTGCATAAGTTGTTGCAGACAATGATGCTGTATAGCGCTCAGGACACATACACACTCCTAAGTCTCCCTAAGCATGGAAAAAAAGTGCATGTGATTATTATTTAGTTATTTAAAATTGCATGCTCTTTCTCAGTTTCTCAATTCCAGCCCTTAAGGCACACTAACAGGCCAGATTTTTATTATTACCTAGGGTGAGAGCAAGTTATACCATGGTTACTGATCAACTGAATATTTCTCCTGTGCTCTAGTTCAGAATTCTGAGAATCTGGTCTGTTAGTGTGACCTGAGGACTGAAATTGAGAAACACTGCTCTATCTTAATATAGAAAACAGTTTAATTTTGACTTTTATGTCCTTTTAAAGAATGACAATGGTGTAACTCAGCACTGGGGTTTGCCCAGTTAGTATTACTATTAAATATACAGCACCAACAAGAGAGAGATTCTGGGCTTGGTAAAGACAAGCTGAAAACTTGTGGGGATATTGGTTATTAGATTGTTAATAGTGGGTAGAATGGGCATCATTACAGTAGCTGATGTGGCATTTTAAATTGGTGGGGTGGAATATTCAACACTTCTCCTAGACTCTGCTGCTGTGGTGCCTATTTAAAAACCACATAAACATAGCAGCAATAAATTACATATGATCACAGAAGATATGTAAATAACATTTTATTTTGGGTTCATATAACTAGCGACTCCCTATGTTGGTTCCTTACATGCACATGTTCAGGCTGATGGGACAGCTCAGTTCTTGGCAGGTGCAATGACCTGGTGCAGTGAGAAGGCTGTGGCTCAGCTGGCATAGCAGACACCTTTGTGGGAGTAAATGGCTGTCGGCTTCTGCGATACTATGTGGCTGAGCAGTTTTGTCTGGGGATTTAAATTTGTCAATCTGCTGTGCAAGTGTTGCGGGAGGGGCCAACTTTGTAATTGGACTAGGTGGGATCAGCCTTTGAAGCAACTGACTATGGTTGGGTTTAAGCTGTAGCTGATGAGATTTGGGGCATCATTTAATTCTTGGACCTAGGCAGCACAAGGTCTTGAGATGCTTTAGATGCAGGACGGGTAGTTGTCTTCCCTCAGAAGAAAGCTACATGCCATCAGAATTCGGAGTTGAAATTGTGTGTCCCTGCTGCTTACCATCACTTTAAGTTCATGCTGAGTTACTTAAATTCCCAGCCATTGTCAAATGAGTAATTTTAAGTGGTATATGAATTGCTTAAACTGAAATCCATTAAGGCATTACCAGTAGTGTCTTGAGAAAATGTTTCAAGATTATAATAAATTTCAAAAGAACACGTTGTTCTCTACAGCATCTAGAAGATCAAATCATTTGGAACTATCACCAGGACTAGACTGGGAACAAAAATAGCCCCAGGCATTTTAAGGCAGAGCAGCCCACTCCTCCCTTTTTGTTATTTAACCATAACCTTAACTAACAAGTATAATGTACTAGTTTGACAAAAACAAAACCATTTGAAATTTGTAACAACCTTCCGTCACTGTATTTTGTAAAATGGTTGTGACTAAATATTAAAAAGTTAAATAAAATAATAAAAAACCATAAGCTTCCATAAAGGAAATTCATACACTTTCGGTATACATAGAGCCCTTTTTTGCAGGGGGGGGGGGAGCATATAATGCAGATGGAGACAAGGCACCGCTGTAGGAATGCCACAACTATCTGAAGTGCCAGAAGGAGCCAATTAATGTGGGTGTTCAGTCTCAACTGAGACCTCTGCAGTTACACCCCTGCCCAAGGACTCAGGTAAACCCAAAATTTAAAGTGATTACACAAAGGGTAAAGCATGCAGGTATATATTAGAGGACAGCCAATAGGCAGACACTAGAGGCCCTATGATCTAAAGCTCTCTAGCTCACATGATATTATATAAAATTATTCTCCATCACTGCGAAATCCCTCACAAGATTCTAGAAGGGGTGATCCCTGCATTTCTAGATGTGGCAGAGAGACAAGTCCAGCACAATATAGTTTGTATTTTATATTACCTTACATTTCAGGTTTTGTTGTTTGAGTTTTATTACATATGAGCTTTGCTGTTTCTTTTTTTGTATTTTAATGCATTTAGATTTACAGCAATGTATTTAGGAATGTGATTTTACTAAATATGATTAGGCTTTTACCTTTTTTCACACTTTGTATTTTTTTTATGTAAAATAAGCCTGACAGTAGGAATAATAGGGGAGTTCCCTGGGCTGAACAGGGGTGTCTCAGGGTTTGATCTTTCATATCTCTTATTATATTCTCTAATTCTCATTGATTTATCTTGTCATATGCATTCATGTGAAGTTTGCTCAAAATTCACAATACACTTATTTACCTGACAGAAAAATATTGCATACTATACTAGAAGTAAATGCACATTAAACTGGTGTAAAAACATTTAAGTTTAATTTGTATTTGCTGTAAACTGAGTATTTATATCAGTGCCGGCTGCTCCCTGTTCTGTATCCCAGAGAGCCTTATTACCGTCTATAGGGCTGATTCTCAAAAACTCACCAGCATCAAGAGAATGCATCAGTTTATTGTAATGTAAGTTTCTCTGTCCTTAACAAAAATGATATCAGTAAACTTCCCTTTATGACATACACCGTTCCCAACGTAAATGTTGTGTTTAAAATAATCCCTGAGGTACTTCATTATACTAATTGAGCATTTTATAGAATCTCACCAGACCAAAGAGCTTTAGAGAATCTGTCACTATGGGAGGCAGTTCTTATCTCTCTGAGACTTCAGGTTCCGCCATTTTCTGTTCTGTATGCTCTATGATCTGTCTGGGTCTGGCTATCACAGCTCTCACTATGGGTCAGATTATCTAAACCTCAGAAGAAGTTTTTTTTCTCCAATCCTTGCAGGGGCTGCCCTGGTGGAATGATCATAAAAAAGGGCCAGTCCCTGCAAGTGGTGAGATGTCTCCTATTGAAGTAATAGAAACCGCTGGAAATGGACACTGCTCCATAGAGGGAAGTTAGCAGAGAGCAGGGGGTACGCTTTAAAAATGAAATCCTGCAGCCACTATAAATCACATTAAAGGAACATGAAACCCAAAATATTTCTTTCATGCTTCAGTTAGATTATACAATTTTAAACAACTTTCCAATTTACTTCTGTTATCTTTGCTTCATTCTCTTGGTATCCTTTGTTTAAAAACATATCTAGGTAGGCTCTAGAGCTTGGAGTTGGCTGCTGATTGGTGGCTGAACTTGTATGCACATTTTCATTGGATTACAAATGTGTGCAGCTTGGTCCCACGAGTGCATTGCTTCTTCAATCAAAGATACAAAGAGAATGAAGCTAAATTTATAACAGAAGAAAATGGAAAAGTTGTTTAAAAATGTATAATCTATCTGAATCATAAAAGAAAAATTGTGGGTTTTCATGTCCCTTTAAGCTGCTTTGTGCGTATAGCATCTTACAATTGCCTATACTTTTATTCATGTGTTTGTCTATTAGGGTTTTGAGTGTTTTGAGAAAAGCTTGCCACCTTTTAGCTTGTGAGAAAAAACTGAGGTCTGTAGTGCGAAAATCTTTACAGAATTACTCGGGATTTAGAGAGACAATTTCAAATACCCCAATGGAACGCCCATGTCCAGACCATTTTACGAAAAAAAAAACAATTATGGTTTGTATTTTGTACTTATAA
>CAJPDP010888602.1:0-11617 GCA_905336975.1 Bombina variegata variegata
GCACGTGCTCAGTAGGATCTAGTATTTGTATACCCTGTGAGCTTGCGCACGTGCTCAGTAGGATCTAGTATACGTATACCCTGTGAGCTTGCGCACGTGCTCAGTAGGATCTTGTTCCCCAGAAAGTGTGTATATAAAATAAAAAGACTGTGCAAACGGAAGTAAATTGCAAAGTATCTTACAACTGCTGCTCTATCTGAGTCATAAAAGTTTATTTTGATTTGAGTGTCCCTTTAAGTAACAATGTTTTCACACTGATTTAATTGGTTAGGGACAGCAGAAATGATTCTTCTGTCACACAATAAATGACAAGTTTAATGTATAAATAAAATGATATGTCATGTGCTCGTGCTTATTATATTTATTTATATGCTGCAGCACGCCTGCTTTATATTTAGCATCATTTCAAGGCTAACAAGCTGGAAATATTATTAATATACATTTGGCCCTTTTTTCTTCTTTTTAGTTCTATTTTCCCTCCCACTGCATCATGTGACAGCCATCAGCCAATCACAAAATACATATACATATCTCTGCTCTGTAGAAGCTGGGGCCCACGTGTAAATATATAGAGCTTGTGCACATCTAGATCATTGCAAATTTTAATGTTCCTTTAAATCCAGTCACAAACTATTTTTGTAGTAAGGTATAAAGCCCCTCCCACTATTGCAACAGGAACGCCAACAGCCGCTCCTCCGAACACTGCTGCTGCACCTCCCACAATCGCCAGTGCTTTTCCACCTGTCATCAAAACCTAGAAAAAAGATGTACAAATGAGAAACCAGCGGACACATTAACAGAGTATATCAACACGATGCCAGATAGTTCCTCTACTGCACCCAGAAATCACAACATACAGGTAAACACATGCCCCCCATAAACTCAAAATTGTTATCTCTTAAAAAAACACAAAATCCGTACCTGCCTCATTAAAGGGACACCAAACACTAAATACATTTCAGGCACCTCCGTCTAATCATGCAGATTATCTGAAGGAGAGTTACTGCACGTTTGCAAACACATAAGCACTAGAATGTAGAGAGCCAGATATCAACGTGGCCGCACCCATCACTAGAGGGAGGCGGAGAATAACCTCAATACTGTGCTGATAACATGTAGTATTTAGTGTTCAATGTCTCTTTAATCTCCCGATTTCCAAATCAATCCAAAAACCAAATGGGCAGGATTAACAACAAACAAAATGGTGATTTGGTGGGTTTACTGATTACATCACAGGGTGAAGGGTCTGTATGTTGATCGATCCATTTAATAGCGTGTAGTGATGCTGACGTTGTGCTCTAAGACCATAGAGATAAGTGTGTATGTCTATTTAAGGGATTTGAACAGGGGCATTATGGGTACAGTGGGTGTGTGTGTGTTTGGGTTATTGATTTGGCTATTTTTTATTAAAGTAAAAGTGATAATTATTAATTAACTAATTAAACATTAATTGGTTGTGCAGGGAGCGTTTGTATTTGTTTGATGATGCTAGTGCCTAACATCATCCAATAAGGCCGTGAGTAACATCAGTGAGCTAAACCAATGTTCCAGTCAAAAACATTTTGGGGTAATAATTTGAGAAGTGTTGTATTTGGTTTACCAAGTGCTTTTAGCTGTGTAATTGGTTGAGTGAATATTGACCCTGTAAATGCGCTATTCAGTATTGAGAATTTGGTTTGTGGTCAGATCAAACAGGACCGGCACATTATAAAGTCTTTAAAGAAAGATAGCAGGACAGTCACAGATCCTTATGAAATCAGGAGAATCTTCTATGAGCATTATAAAGATATACACTCTAAAGCTAATATAGATACCCATAACAAGCAACATTTTTTGGAAAAGTGTACAACCCCTAGAATATCTCAGCAAGAGCTTGCTAATTTGAATAAACCTATTACCCTTGAGGAAGTTTTAAAACAGATTAAAAAAAAAGCAAACCAAACAAAGCACCAGGCCCAGATCAAATACCTGTGGAGATGTATACAATCTTAAAAGAGGATATCCCCCCAAGTCTAGTCGATCTCTACAACTTGTATTTTGTTAAAAATAGAATGACTTCATGGAAACTGTTACAAATAGGGATAACTAGTGCGAGACAGCTAATCGCACAGAAATGGAAGAAATGGAAGACTTCACTAATCCCCTCTTTGCAAGAATGGATACTTAACACATTGGAACTCCTTATGTGAGGAATATTCCTATCTTAGAAATGGGAACTTGGCCTTCTTTCAGGATGTCCAGTTTTACTGGGAATCCACAATACACTCAACACCACCAACATAAGGAGAATATAAAAACATTTTTTTTTTATACAAGCTAGATCTAGCTATCTTATCAGTGGATGTGGAAAAAGCATTTGATCTAATAAGTTGGGAACATCTCTTTACAACTATAGAAGCATTTGGTTACCAGGGGAATTTTATAAATCTTATAAGAACTATATATAAAAATCCAACATCCAATCTATTAATTAACTATGAACTTACAGATAATATTATCCAAGGAAAAGGGACTAGACAAGGTTGTCCTTTATCACCCTTGCTGTTTAATTTATCCTTAGAACCTTTCACAATTCTTTTATGTAACAAACTAGCTGGCATTTTAGTGGGCCAAGTTAAACAAGTGTTAACCTTATTTGTCAAAAAATGTACTATTATTTTTAAGTAATAAAGAAAATTCCAGAAAGCATTTCCTCAGTCTTGCAGATCAATTTGGTTAATTTTCTGGATATAAAATCAATCCTGCAAAATCAGAGATTTTATGGATCACAACACATAGATCAACCTGTTCATGTCTATTTAAAATTGTGGACACTTTAGACTATCTAGGGATCAAAATAAATAGGGACTCGATGGACACCGGCTAACCCGACTAGGTAGCTCCACCAAAAGGGCCCTTCCTGTACATGGAACTCGTAGCTATAGAGCGGAGAAAACTGATTATAGCCCACCCTAATAACCAGACAAGACCATTATTAAGGTGAAATAAGAACAGACTTTAGTTGGGAAAACCACACAGCTTATATACACATTCTCATCTTGATAAGAGTCTTATCTATTCCCAGGATCTCCTGCCATTCTCGCCCCTCCAGACAGACTGGTGCCTCCATGGGAGCCATAGGTCCATAGAAACCCCACAATATCTAGGTCGCAGTTTCGGGATGATTCCAGGGAAGCGGTGGCCATTCCAGTTGTTGTTGGAGCGGCAGCCTGGCAAAGTTATTGAGGTGGGGGTGTCCAAAACTCCCGGTTCCCGGATGGGCTCCCCCTCAGCAATCAACCCAACCCTTGTCCACCAAAGGCACAACAAATCCCCAAAAGATCAGAGCTATGGGACAAAGGGCCTCTGGAGTGACCTAGGGTAAAGTTCAGCAGGATTCCTGGGTAGCCCGGCTGGCTAGTAGTTCCATAAGTCCAGCCAGTCTGGAAGGAGCCAAACGGCAAGAGATCAGCTCTTTTCAAGATGAAGTACAAGCAGTAAGAACACATGAAGGAGGGCATTTGGGGCTCACGGTAATCCACAATGGGCCAGAAAACAGATCAAAGCACAGTAATTCAGGTAGGAGGGGGGTGGAGGTAGCCTTGGAAGCCTGATATCCGTGACAGTGCTCCCCCCATAAAGTCCAGCAGACCCGGCTAGATCCACAAGGGTCAGTTTGTTGGGAGTGTCCATCTGCATTCCCATTGTTCCGTCCCTGCTGGTACTGAATAGTAAAATTGACGGGTTGCAAAGCTAGGCTCCATCGCAGCAGACGTCCATTGTCCCCAGAAACCCTGTTGAGCCAGACCACAGGGTTGTGGTCAGTGAGCACGGTGAAGGTCTTTCCATATAAGTATGGTTGCAGCTTCTCAAGGACCCACACCAGTGCCAAACATTCCTTTTTCGCCGCTGCATAGCCTACTTCTCTGGGTAGTAGCTTCCTGATAATATAGGCTACGGGGTGTTCATGGCCCTTCTCATCCACCTGGCTTAGCACTGCNNATAGAGGCATCTGTATGGACAAAAAAACTTTTGGATGGGTTAGGAGTGGCCAGGATAGGGGCAGAAATTAGAACTGTCTTTAGGTTTTGGAAGGTGGCCTCACACTCGGGGGACCATAGGACTTGTTGGGATAACTGTTTTCGCGTCAGGTCAGTCAAAGGTTTGGCCAAGGCACTATAGTTAGGGACATGCTTGCAGTAGTAACCTGCTGTCCCTAGGAAGGCTAAGACCTGGGTTTTGGTCTTGGGGGTTGGCCAGTTCGTGAGTGCTTCAATCTTGGCTAGCTCCGGCTGCTTCCTGCAGCCTACTTGGTGTCCAAGTTACTGGACCTCCGAGCACCCTACCATACATTTATCTGGCTTCAGCGTCATCTGAAAATTTGGCTACCAGGTATGTAGTATCACACAGCTGCTCTACCACTCGGTAGGGCCCCTGCCAAGCAGCCTGCAGCTTCTCGGTCTTGGTAGGTTTTAGGGCCAGGACCTTCTGCCCTGCGTCTAAGGTGTGGTTATGAGCATTCCTGTTGTACCACCTCTTCTGCCTACCTTGGGCGATTTGAAGGTTTTCTCGGACGAAAGTGTCGACTTACCCTATTATGGAGGGTCCTTCCTCCCCAACCGACCCTTCCCAATGGGATTTAAGTAGGTCTAGGGGCCCCCTCACCCTCCGGCCATATACTAACTCAAAGGGGGAGAACCCAGTGGATTCCTGGGGCACCTCTCTGTAAGTGAACAGGAGGTGCAGCAGGTATCTTTCCCAATCTTTGTGAGAGGCTGAGAATGTCCTAAGCAGCTGCTTCAGGGTCCCGTTAAACCTCTCACACAGTCTGTTAGTCTGGGGGTGGTATGGAAAGCTCGGCAGGGGTTTTATCCCACAAAGCCTCCATAGCTGCTGGGTGAGCTCAGCAGTAAACTAGGTTTCTTGGTCTGAGATAATTTCCCAGGGGAAACCGACTCTGGCAAATATCCGGAGCAGCACATTGACAACTGTCTCTGCCTGGATATTGGCCAGGGGGATTGCCTCCAGGTATCGGGTGGCATAGTCTACTACTGTCAGGATGTACTTTTTCCATGAGAGACTGGGAAGGGGCAAGGGACCACTTATGTCAACTGCTACTCTGCTGAATGGTTCATTGATGATAGGGACAGTCTGCAGGGAGGCTTTGGAGTGGTCCCCTGTGTTGCCTACTTTCTGGCAAATGTCACAGGTCCAACAGTACTTCCTAACATCCCCTGTAATTCCTAGCCAGAAGAATGTCTAAGTCAGTCGGGGGCGAGTTCTAATGATTCCTAGATGTCCTGCCAGGGGAATGTTGTGCCCTATGCGCAGCGAGTCGTACCGATACTTTTGTGGTACCACCAACTGGCACTTGGGCATCTGCCTGCTCCCGCCCCCCTCTGTAACCCTGTATAGGAGCCCTCTGTCTCACTCAAAATGGTCCCCTCCTAGCGCCCCTGGGTTGGTCCCTGCCCAGGCATGGTATGGGGCTAATGTTGGGTCACTCAATGTCTCCTGGGCAAAGTTGGTGGGGGAAGCCCAGGGGACAGGGAAATTGGTCGGGGTAGAGGGAGTAGTGGCTTACCTGGGTCCCCGGGTTGAGTGTGGTGGCCTGGAGTCTTGCTGGCGTGTGATGACAGGGCAAACATCGGTTGAGCCATCCAATACGAAGGAGAAGTTGAGGTGCCCCAAATCGTTGTCCAGTAAGACTTCTGCTATCAAGTGAGTCATGGCCCCTACTTCTACAGCACGGGAGTCAGCACCCCAATCCAGGTGAACTTGTGCTGTAGGAATCCGGAGCACCTTACCCCCAGCCACCCAAACTGTATTGGACTTCCTCCGCTGTCCCATAGTCCTTGTGCCTGCCGGCCGTTAATCCATACAACACGGCGGTGATGTAGGCGGTTGTCGCCCGTTGCTGCTTGTACCGGGTCCACCTCATGCAGGACCCCAAATTCCTCTTTGTTCAAGTGGTGGGGTCAGCAGGGCTCTCTGACTCCAAGCAGTGGGCGGGGGCCCTGGAGCTCCTAGCAGGTGCTCTTGTCTATTGAGCAGGGGGCGGATTCCTTGGACAGTTGGATCAGACATGACCCATCTGCTCGCACCCGTAACATCCGATTCCCATCTTTTGGGGTGGACTGGGCCTGGAGGAGCAGGTTGCATTGGTAGAGCTGGGGGTACCGGTGGGCCACTGGTGAGCGAGCCAGAGCTGCAGTGGAGTGGCCCGCTGGGCGAAGTTCGGGTTGAACCGGGTGCCGGGCATCCAAAAACTGATCTGAAGCTTGATCTACTGTCTCAGATTTCCGGTCCCTGACCCATTCTCATACCTCTGACAGGGAGTGATCATAAAAATGCTCCAGGAGAATGAGCTGGGAGGGTTGGGCCAGGGAGGTCACTTGGCAGCCTGCGAACCAGTAGTCCAAGGAGCAGGTGAACTGGTGCGCCCACTCAGTGGGCGGTGAGCCTCCGGCGTGATGGCATATCGGGCTAGGATGCTTTCTTTCACCCGGTCACAATTCCTTTTGCTTCCAAGGGGATAGCCTCAAAGGCATCCAAGGCTCTCCCCGGCAGCTTCCCAATCAGGAGAGTACATCTGTCAGCACTGGCGATGCCCTGCAGTTCGCACTGCGTCTCAAACACTTGTAAGTACCGGTCGATCTCCTCATCTCCGTCCTTAAAAGCACGAAAAGCCTTGTGAGTTAACTTCTTAGGGTGGGAAGTGGGCCTCTGCTCAGCTGGTGCGGCTCCCCCCATAGCTTTCTGTACCTCCAACATCTTGAGTTGGGTTGCATCAGCAATTATCTGGGTGATAATCTCCTGTGGTGGGGTGGTCTCATAGACCTAGGGACTGGTAAAGTTCAGCGGGATTCCTGAGTAGCTTGGATGGCTAGTAGTTCCATAATTCCGACCAGCTGGGAAGGAGCCAAGTGGCAAGAGATCAGCTCTTTTCAAGATAAAGTATAAACAGTGAGAACACAAGAGAGAGGGTTTTGGGGCACACAGTAATCCACAATGGGCTAAAAAACATGGCAAAGCACAGTAATTTAGGTAGGAGGGGGTGGAGGTAGCCTTGGCAGCCTGGTATCCGTGACAGGGACCTAGCAAAATGGTACAATTTAAGTTTTTCTCCCTTCTTCTCTAAATATGAGAAAGATCTGAAAAGGTGGATGCCTTTGCCAATTTCATTATCAGCTAGAATAACTTTAATTAAAACTATTTTTTTTCTGCAAATATTGTTGCTCATACAGAATATCCCCTTTATAATCTATGCTAAAGACGTGGCCCTCTTTAACCGGATATCAGCGAAATGTGTATGGCAGCCAAAAAGGGAACGCCTCTCTATGGAAAAGCTAAGTTCACATATGCAGCTGGTGGACTGGAATTTCCCAATTTAAGGTTTTATAACTTAAGAGCACTGACATAGTTTCTATTAGATTGGATAACCGAAAAGGAATATGTGACCAATTTTAAACTAGAAACCATAATCACTGCACCTTTTACATTGAAAGCAGTTATTCATTGCCCTAGAGATGAGATACCAAATCATCTGGCTCATATATCTGTTTTTAAATACCCTATTCTGGCCTGGCACTATTATTGCAAGGAGATCCAGGTTAACCATAGGTTTTCTAGATTGTTGCCAATTGTGGGAAACCACCTGGAACTACTTCACTAGTTTTCAAACAATGGGATGCTAAAAGTCGTAGCTATATGAGCCAAATTAAAGAAGAGGGTGCAGATCATATTAAATCTTTTGAGGTACTCTCCCGTAAGTTTATATTACATATACATGATTTTTATGCATATCTGCAATTAAAACATTATTTTGAGGATTTAAAAAGGAAAATTAACTCTAATTGGGGATTTGGAAACCTTGAACCAGTCATAAATCTTTAGAACCAAGGGAAATACTCTCTCATTTCCCTATAATATTTTGATTAATGACTTGGACCAAAAACATTTGAATGGAACTTTGTTGAGATGGAAAAAAAGACTTTCCATTTATCGCTGAAGAGGAGATTGAGATGAGTTTTGGATTGGCAAGAAAGGCATCCTTTATGGTCTCCTGGAGAGAATATCACTGTAAACTAATAAATCGGATATACATAACCCACTTACAGATTAGTAGCTGGTTTCCAAACAATACATCAAATTGCTATAGATGTAGCAACTTGCTGGCAGATCTAATGTACACTGGTTTTGGTCATGTCGAAAAATAAAATTTTGGGCCAAGATCAACTTCTGGCTATGCAGAGCTCTAGATCAAGAGCTTAAACTAGATGGTAAAGATATTTTTTTTATGTAGTTCAGATTTACAAATTGTAAAACTATTAATCTATCAATCATGGCAGGACGCAATCTCTTATCTGAATGGAAGGCTAAGCATGCCCCCTCTTTTGTCTTATTTAAAAAGATAATATCAGAACAATTTCTTTTACTTAACTGCTCAGATAAGAAAGAAGGGATTGGGAAGAAATGTTTTTTTGTGTGTGTCTGTTATTCTCCATAGATAGAGAGGTGTTTAGGTTTAATCAGCAAATATTTAGAGTGAAGTACGCTTATGTTTGTGTTTAATTAATCTCCTCTTACAATTTAAGAGTAGAAAACAGTTGGTAATTCGCTCTCCGGTCTTTTGTTTATTTATTAAGAAATGCTGAAACGGTTGAAGAGCGAACTGCAATACAACTGGTGTATTAGTTTGTATATGATTGCGCTGTCTATCTACTTAGACAATATTATATGTAATAATGTCATTTTCCCTTTTCTGTATAGATATATATATGAATATAAAAAGTTTTTTTCATCAAACCAATAAAGAAAATGGTTAACTGTGATTGTGTCAGCACTGAAAAGGGCTCATAGGCGACTGTGATGTAGATAGAGCATTCAATTTATTTCTAGTATCTAATTTGTTTAATTCTCTATGTATCCTTTGTTAAACAGTATACCTAGGTAGGCTCAGAAGCTGCTCATTGGTGGCTGCACATTTATGCCTCTTTTTATTGGCTTTCAGCTAGCTCCTAGTAGGGCATTACAGCTTTTACAACAAAGTATAGCAAGAGAATGAAACAAATTACATAACAGAAGTAAATGCGTTGTTTTAAGTTGTATTCTCTATCTGAATCATGAAAGAACATTTTTGGGTTTTATGTCCCTTTAATATGCGGATTATTATTAAACAATAGATTTAGAGCAACACCATGATACCATAATCAATCACTGATACTTCTAATTCTATTACACGTTTGTGCGTACCCACCCATAGTGTTGTACAGAACTCACAGGCCGCTAGCCAGGAATTCAGTCCATGCGGTTGCCCTTCCAATTCTTATCAAAGGAGTTATAGTGAGTGTTTTGAATTTAAAAAGCCCTCATTAATCTATTTATCTAATAGTTGTCAAATGTGTTGACCTACAAAACACCCCAATACCGTGTATGGGGACAATACAACAAAATTATTGCAATCAGTATTGGGAGTCTACAAGTCATCACATGTGGGATTAAAGTTCAGTACACTAGGAGGAAGAAAAACATCCAACATAACAGAGCTTTAATCTATCCCTATTTCCCATAATCCCACAGTAAATATTGGTCTCCATCAAGAACTGATCTACACAACATTTGATAGGGTAATCTGTTGGCGCTCTGCAAATAACCGATAATAATAATAATAGTGGTTCTCTAACCAATCTGAGACCCATTTGCTCCTCAGAGAACCTTAAAAATAGAGCAGAGGGGTAGAGAGGAGTTCAGCCAAGCAGTGAAAATCTTCTTCCAGTGTGGAGATACCACCAGCCATTTAGATGAAATGTGGGCATGCCTGCAAGTCTTCTAGGCTACCCCAGTATTGTGTGAGATCTCAGGATCCACAGGCAACTCTCATAGATGCTTTATTGATTCCCTGATCATTCAATCAGATTTTAAATCTTTCCTCCTTTGGTGCTACTATCCAGGGTAATAGCCAGGATAAAACAAGAAAAGTCCTATGTAATACTGATTCCTCCCGCATGTACTCACAGGACTTGGTATGCAGATCTATTACAAATGTCCTTTAGCCAGCCTTGAAGTCTTCCTCTCAGGAAGGACCTTCTCTCTAATGATCCCTTCTTTGTTAAATTTCTAAATTTAACGGCATGGCATTTGAGAAAATTAGGTGTTCAAAGGGTTTTCTCTGATCAAGTGATAGATTACTTTGATTCAAGCCTGAAAAACTTTTACCAAGATCATTTATCCTTTATAAGGTGTGGACAGATTTGCTTTGCAACTCTTCCTATATAACAATTTTTACAGGACTGTCTGGGAAAAAGTTTTTAAGAGAGTTCCCTTGAAAACTATATTTTGTCCATTTTGGTTTTGTATCAAATAAATTTTTCTAGACTCTCTGACATTCAAGCCTCTGTGCAGGCTTTGGTCAGGATAAGGTTGATTTTCAGGCCAGTTTTTCCTTAGTAATACCTTATCCTGGTTTTAAAGGTTCTTCAGGCTCAACCCTTTGAACCTATGTATGATTTTTATATTCAGCTGACACTCAACTGAGTCGTGCCTCAATTTTCTGCACTATCCTGATTCTCCTTTCTCATCAGGACAAGGTGATTATCAGAACCTAAAGTGGTATCTTCAGATAACATTAATGAAGAAATTATGGTTTCATCTGTCTGCCCAGCTCTTTTTAAATTTATTTCCCTGCAAGGGACAATGAGTTACAGTAATTACCTTAGCAGCTTGACTTAAAACTTTGAATTGCAAAGCATAATTGGTAATGGAAAAGTATCCCCCACAGTGACTGCTCATTCTACTAGAGCAGTTGCCACCTCTTGGGCTTTCAGGAATGGAGCTTCCATTTAACAATTTTGTAAGGCAGCTACTTGGTCTGCTTTGCATACTTTAACCAAATGTTACTATTTTGTCATATTTTCCTATTCTAAAACTTTTGGTAGGAACATTTAGCAGGCTGCTGTGCCTGTTTGCCATACCTGCCTTAACTGGTTTCCCACTCTATTTCATGGTGGTCTTGTGGATTCAAAGCTTTGGTATAGGATCCCACAATGACTTGTGAACTCTCACCATTTTATGAAAGAAAGAAAATGTATGCTTACCTGATAAATTAATTTCATGATAGTGAGTGTCCTCAAGACCCACCATTGCTTCTTCAGTACAGTTGGCGGCAGTACCAGTTTGCACTTCACCTACCTTGCTTTGTCTTTCCTACTGTTCTAAAATTCTCCTTTCTCTTGGCCATATGTATGACTGAGGGATCATGGGAAAGTGGGAGGGATTAAAAGCTCTATTATGTTGGGTGTTTTGCCTCTTCCTAGGGGACTTGACTTGAATCCCACATGTGATGGCTTGATGACTCTCACCATCATTAAAGAAATTCATTTATCAAGTAAGTATAAAAAAAATGTAATATAATGTAAGTGTTCTTAGCCTTCAGCTGATCACATAGTCCAGTGATAGTGATCAGCTAAATGTTTATAAATACAGAAAGAGGGAGTGCCAGCTATAGGCTAAAGTATCAGAATAACAGAATAATATTAAAATATTAAAATACATTTATTACATTCACATAAACTAGGGTACCCTATGTACATATAACAATTCGATTGAAAAACATTTTAAAAATAGTTAAAAACAATAG